>JAJEKV010000056.1:9473487-9488383 GCA_021234155.1 Isoetes taiwanensis
TCCTTCTCTCTCTTCTTCTCTCCTCTCTCTGGGTTTCTCTCTCTCTCTCTCTATCTCTTCTCTCTCTCTCTTCCCTCTCTCTCTCCTCTCTCTTCTTCTCTCTTCTCTCTCCTCTCTTCCCCTCTCTCCTCTCTCTCTTCTCTCTCTCTCCTCTCTTCTCTCTCTCTCCTCTCTCTCCTCCTCTCTCTCTCTCTCTCTCTCTATCTCTCCTCTCTAGGACTCTCTCTTCTCTCTCTCTTTCTATCTCCTCTCCTCTCTCCTTTCTCTTCTCTTTCTTTCCTATTCTTCTCTCTCTCTCCTATCTCTCTCCTCTCTCTCTATTTATACCCTCTCTCTATCTTTCTCTCTCTTTTCTATTCCTCTCTTTCCTCTTCTCCCTCCTCTCTCTTCTCTCTTCTCTCTCTCTTTCCTCTCTTTCTCCCCTCTATCTTTCCCTCTTCTCTCTCTAGCTTCATTCTAGAACATTCTAGAAGGTTCTAGGATCATTAAGGTTTTTAATTAACCAAAGGAATTTCTATTGTCCCAGCCTTAACTAAGCATGGACTTCCTATTTTGTTGAAGAAGAAATGCTTGGCTTAGTGGTTAGAATTGGGGGGTAGGGGGGGCTAGTCTTGGGTTCGAATCCACCATGCAACATAAAATTTTAGATAGTGGTTGGAAAAAAGGGGAGGGCACGGGATCTTCCGTTGGCGTGAAGAACAACAGCGTTAGGACCGTCCGGATCGCGCCAAGTGGCTTCACGGAGGCCGTTGATGGGGGTGGAGTTACATTCGTTCCTTTTCTTTTGCTCCTTTCCTTGGCTCTCGACCTTCCTCCTCTTCCTTCGGTTTGGGCCCACCATTTGCCCCTATCTCCATCTCTCCTTTCTCTATTCTCTCTCTCCTCTCTCCTATCTCTTCCCTCTCTTCTCTCTCCTCTCTCTTCCCTCATCTCTCTCTCTCTCTCTTCTCTCTTCTCTCTTCTCTCTTCTCTCTGTCCCCTCTCCCCGTGTCTCTGTTCTCTCTCCTCTCTCTTCCCTCTTTCTTCTCTCTCTTCTCTCTCCTCCCTCTCTTTGTTTCTCTCTCTCTTCTCTCTCTCCCGTCTCCGTTCTCTCTCTCTTCTCTCTCTCCTCCCTCTCTTGTCTTCTCTCTCTCTCCTCTCTCCTCTCCCTCTCTCTCCCCTCCCTCTCCTCTCTTCTCTCTCTCTCTTCTTTCCTCTCTCATTTCTCCTATCTCTGTCCTCTCTCTTTATTTCTCCCCTCTCTCTCTCTCTCCTCTCCTCTCTCTCCTATCTCTCTCTCTATCTCTCTCCTTCCTCTCCTCTCTTCTCTCTCTCTCCTCTCTCCTCTCTCCTCTCTCACTCCTATCTCTCTCCTCTCTCTCTATTTCTCCCCACTCTCTATCTCCTATCTCTCTCCTCTCTCTATCTCCTATTTCTTTATCTCTTATTTCTCTCCTCTCTCTCTACCTTTCTCTCTCTTTTCTATTTCTCTCTCTCCCTCCTCTCTCTTCTCTCCCCTCTCTCTTCTCTCTCTAGCTTTTTTTTAGAACATTCTAGAAGGTTCTAGGATCATCAGAGAGGGGGGAAGAGGGATTGAGATGTTTCTCTATCTCTTATTTCTCTCCTCTCTCTCTACCTTTCTCTCTCTTTTCTATTTCTCTCTCTCCCTCCTCTCTCTTCTCTCCCCTCTCTCTTCTCTCTCTAGCTTTTTTTTAGAACATTCTAGAAGGTTCTAGGATCATCAGAGAGGGGGGAAGAGGGATTGAGATGTTTACCCATGAGCATTTGCAACACTCCATAACATTCTATTTTGAGCATTTGTAAAGTTTCAAAGAACTTTCTATTTTTAGACCGAAACTTTCTATTTTTAGACTGAGGTGCTTACCCATGAGCATCTGGAACATTCCAGAACATTCTATTTTGAACATTTGCAAAGTTTCAAAAAACCTTCTATTTTTAGACTGAAACTTTCTATTCTTAGACTGAGATGCTTACCCATGAGCACCTGCAACATTCCACAATTCTGTCTCACTTCCCTCTCTCCTCTCTCTGTCCCCCCTTTTTTCCTACTCTCTCCTATCTCTTTGCTCTCTCTCTATTTCTCCCCTCTCTCTATTTTTCTCTCTCTCCCTCTCTCTCTTCCCTCTCTCTCATCTCCCTTCTCTCTCCTCTCTCTTCTTTCCACTCTCTCTTTCTCTCTCTTCCCTCTTTCTTCTCTCTCTCCTCTCTCCTCTCTGCCCTATAGCATCTGGAACACTTTAGAACATTCTATTTTGAGTTTTTGCAAAGTTTTAGCAAACTTTTCTGTTCTTAGACTATCATACTTTCCATTTTTAGACTGAGATGCTTACCTAGAGCATCTGAAACATTCTAGCACATTCTATTTGAATTTTTATAAAGTTTAAGCAAACTTTCTATTTTTAGACTGAAACTTTCTATTTTTAGACTGAGGTGCTTACCTTTGAGCATCTGCAACATTGTAGAACATTCTATTTTGAGCATTTGCAAAGTTTCAAAAAACTTTCTATTTTTGGATTAAGGTGTTTACCCATGAGTATCTGCAACATTCCATAACATTCTATTTTGAGCATTTGCAAAGTTTCAAAAAACTTTCTATTTTTAGACTGAAACTTTCTATTTTTAGACTGAGGTGCTTACCCATGAGCACCTGGGACATTCCACAACATTCTATTTTGAGCATTTGCAAAGTTTCAAGAAACTTTCTATTTTTTAAATTTGAAACTTTCTATTTTTTAGGGAGGTGCTTACCCATGAGCATCTGGAACATTCCACAACATTCTATTTTGAGCAGTTGCAAAGTTTCAAAAAACTTTCTATTTTTTTTGAAACTTTCTTTTTTAGACTGAGGGTGCTTACCCATGAGCATTCTGGAACATTCTAGAACATTCTATTTTTGAGCATTCCCAAACTTTTTTTTAATTTGAAACTTTCTATTTTTTTAGGCTGAGGTGCTTGCCCATGAGCACTGGAACATTCCACAACATTTCTATTTTGAGCATCTGCAAAGTTTCAAAAACTTCTATTTTTTTTGAGAATTTCTATTTTTAGGCTGAGGTGCTTACTCATGAGCATCACGGAATATTCTAGGACATTCAAGAGGTTCTAGAACATTCTAGAACATCCTAGAGTGTCCATGAATTAATTAAGCTGACCTTAACTAAGTATGGACTTTCTATTATTTCAAGAAAGGCTGGTTGGTCTAGTGGTAGGGTGGGGTTTTGGGGGCAATGTCGGGGTTGAGTCCTTGGTAAACAAAAAATTTTGTCCACCAAACTTGGGAGCTTTTGAGGGCCAAGGCCACGGGCGGCCCGAATCAAAGCCGTGTGGCCTCCTTTACCGTCGGATGGGGGTGGAGTTACTCACTAACTAACTAACTAACTCACTCACGGACGCTATTTCTTTATTATATTAGACTAGAAAAGGGCCCGGCGGCACCTTCTTTCTCCTCTACTGTCGGCTCGCGACCTCGGCCGGCCTCCCTCGATCTGGACCAACCCGCCCTTCTTTTTGTAGTATTCCTTTTCTTTTCGGCCTCCGGCCGGCCTCGCCTCGATTTGGGCCCCATTAGCACTATTGACTGAGCCCCTTCCCTTTTCTAGCATCTCTCTCTCCTCTCTCTCCTTTCTCAGCTTTCTCTCCCCTTCTCTCTGTACTCTCTATTCTCTCTCCTCTCTCTTCTATCTATTCTCTCTCCTCTCGCTCCTCTCTCTTCTCTCTCCTCCCTTTCTTGTCCCTCCTCTCTCCCTTTGCATCTCTTCTCCCACTCTCTCTCCTCTCCTCTCTTTCTTCTCTCTTCTCTCTTTTCTCTCTCTCTCTTTTCTCTCTCCCTCCCTCTCCATCTCTCTCTTCTCTCTCTCCTCTGTCTGCTCCCCTTCTCCTTTTCTCTCTATACTCTCTATTCTCTCTTCTCTAATCTCTCTTTCTTCCCTTTTCTCCTCTCTTCCCCTCTTTCCTCTCTTCCCTTCTCTCTCTCTCCTTTCTCTTCTCTCTTTTCTCTCTCCTGCTCTTCTTCTCTCATCTCTGTTTTCTCTCTTTTCTCTCTCTCCTCTCTTTCTTTCCCCTGTCTCTTCTCTCCCTCCTCTCTCTTGTCTCTCTTCTCTTCCTCTCTCCCCCTCTCATCTCTCTCTCTCTCCTCTCTCTTCCTCATCTCTCTCCCCTCTTTCTCTCTTCTCTCTCTCTCTCTCTCTTTCTCTCTGTCTCCCCCTTTCTCTCTCCTCTCTCCTCTTTCCCTTTTTTCCTTCTCTCTCTTCTCCTTCTTCTCCCCTTTCTCTCTCCTCTCTTCTCTTCCCCTTCTTTCTCTTCTCCTCCTCTCTCTCTCTTTCCCCCTTTTTCCATCTCTCTCTCCTCTCCCTCTATTTCTCCCCTCTTTCTCTATCATTTCTCTCTCTCTCATCTCCTCTTCTCTCTCTCTCTCTCTCTCCTCTCTCTTCTCTCTCTCCTTTCTCTCTCTTCCCTCTCTAAAGTATTATCCATAAGGACCCTCTTACACCTACTACCATGCAAGTCCATATACACACATGCCCTACTACCAATTCTAAAGTATCACTCATGAGGAAGGACACTACCAATTTCAAAGTATCACCTATGAGGAACTTACTCATATCTCTTGCCTCCATGGTATTTCCTCGGTTTTATTCACACATCTTTGCTCAACCCTCTATTCCATTACCATTAAAGTATCATTCATGAGTAACATGCTCACACATGCCCATGAGGGTCACATCTACTACATCTACTACCAATTCTAAAAGTATGTCAATTCTAAAGTATCACCCATGTGAAGCTTACACACACCCATCATACCCATCACACTTACTACCAATTCCAAAGTATCATCTCCGAATATTCTATTTTGAGCATTTGCAAGGGTTTCAAGAAACTTTCTACTTTTAGGCTGAGGGTGCTTCTAGAGCATGGGTGGTTGCCCTATAGCATCTAGAACACCCTAGAACATTCTATTTTGAGTTTTTGCAAAGTTTTAACAAACTTTTCGTTTTTTTGGACTAGTACTTTCTATTTTTTTCTTTGAGATGCCTACCCTAGAGCATCACGAAACATTCTAGGACATTCTATTTGAGTTTTTACAAAGTTTAAAGCAAACTTTCTATTTTTAGACTAAAACTTTCTATTTTTAGACTGAGGTGCTTACCTTTGAACATCTGTAATATTCAGGAAAATTCTATTTTGAGCATTTGCAAAGTTTCCAAAACTTTCTATTTTTGGATTGAGGTGTTTACCCATGAGCATATGCAACATTCAGGAACATTCTATTTTTTGAGCATTTGCAAAGTCTTAAAAACTTTTTATTTTTATTTGAAACTTTTTATTTTTAGGCCAGGGTGCTTACCCATGAGCATTTACAAAGTATTATTCATGAGTAACATACTCATACATGCCCATGAGGCACAATTCTAAAAGTATGTCAATTTTAAAGTATCACCCATGTGAAGCTTACACACACCCATCATACCCATCACGGTTACTACCAATTCCAAAGTATCACCTCCGAATATTCTATTTTGAGCATTTGCAAGATTCAAAAACTTTCTATTTTTTAGGTGAGGGTGCTTCTAAAGCATAGGTGGTTGCCCTATAGCATTTGGAACATTCTAGAACATTCTATTTTGAGTTTTTGCAAAGTTTTAGCAAACTTTTTCTGTTTTTTAGACTACCATACTTTCTATTTTTTAGTGAGGATGCTTACCTTAGAGCATCACGAAACATTCTCGACATTCTATTTGAGTTTTACAAAGTTTAAGCAAACTTTCTATTTTTAGACTAAAACTTTCTATTTTTCTAACTGAGGGGTGTTTACTTTGAGCATCTACAACATTCGAACATTCTATTTTGAGCATTTGCAAAGTTTCAAAAACTTTCTATTTTTGGATTGAGGTGTTTACCCATGAGCATCTGCAACATTCTAGAACATTCTATTTGAGCATTTGCAAAGTCTTAAAAACTTTCTATTTTTAATTTGAAACTTTCTATTTTTAGGCCAGGGTGCTTACCCATGAGCACTGGAACATTCCACAATATTCTATTTTGAGTATTTGCAAAGTTTCAAAAAACTTTCTATTTTTAGACTGAGGTGCTTACCCATGAGCACACGGAACATTCGGAACATTCTATTTTGAGCATTTGCAAAGTTTCAAAAAACTTCTTTTTTTTGGACTGAAACTTTCTATTTTAGGCTGAGGTGCTTACCCATGAGCACTGGAACATTCTAGAACATTCTATTTTGAGCATTTGCAAAGTTTCAAAAAACTTCTATTTTTAATTTGAAACTTTCTATTTTTAATTTGAGGTGCTTACTCATGAGCATCACGGAACATTCTAGGACATTCCAAAAGATTCTAGAACATTCTAGAACATCCTAGAGTATCCTTGAATTAATTAGACCCCAGCCTTAACTATGTATGGAGTTCTTATTCTTTCAAGAAAAATTTGGTTGGTCTAGTGGTAAGGGTGGGGGTTTGGGGGCAATGTCGAGGGGTCGAGGAAGGTGGTAAACCAAAAAAATTTTGTCCACCAAACTTGGGAGCTTTTGAGAGGCCAAGGCCCTAGGCCCCGAGATCATTCTAGCGTGGCGCATCCTCCCTCCGTCGGATGGAACGTGGAATATTAACAGACTCACTCATTCACTCCGGAGGCGGACTATTTCTTTTTTATTATATAGGACTAGAAAAGGGCAAAACCGGATTTCTATTTCACCATTCTTCCTGGGACTTCCCTTTCTTGGGTTTAAATCTGAGCGGACCAACCCGCCCTTCTTAGTATTCCTCCTAAAAACCCCTCCTCGATTTGGGCCCCATCACGGCACTATTAGTGAGCCCCTTCCCTTTTCTAGCATTTCTCTCTCCTCTCTCTCCTTTCTCAGCTTTCTCTCCCCTTCTCTCTGTACTCTCTATTCTCTCTCCTCTTCTTCTATCTATTCTCTCAAGGTTTCTCTCTCCTCTCTCTCTTCTCTCTCCTCCCTTTCTTGTCCCTCCTCTCTCCCTTTGCATCTCTTCTCCCACTCTCTCTCCTCTCCTCTCTTTCTTCTCTCTTCTCTCTTTTCTCTCTTTTCTCTCTCCCTCCTCTCTGCCATCTCTCTCTTCTCTCTCTCCTCTGTCTGCTCCCCTTCTCCTTTTCTCTCTATACTCTCTATTCTCTCTTCTCTAATCTCTCTTTCTTCCCTTTTCTCCTCTCTTCCCCTCTTTCCTCTCTTCCCTTCTCTCTCTCTCCTTTCTCTTCTCTCTTTTCTCTCTCCTGCTCTTCTTCTCTCATCTCCATCTTTTCTCTCTTTTTTTCTCTCCTCTCTTTCTTTCTTTGTCTCTTCTCTCCTCCTCTCTCTCTTCTCTCTTCTCTTCCCTCTCCCCCCTCTCATCTCTCTCTCTCTCCTCTCTCTTTCCTCATCTCTCTCCCCTCTTCTCTCTATCTTCTCTCTCTCTCTCTATATTTCTCTCTGTCTCCCCCCTTTCTCTCTCCTCTCTCCTCTCTCCTCTTTCCCTTTTTTCCTTCTCTCTCTTCTCCTTCTTCTCCCCTTTCTCTCTCCCCTCTCTTCTCTTCCCCTTCTTTCTCTTCTCCTCCTCTCTCTCTCTTTCCCCCTTTTTCCATCTCTCTCTCCTCTCCCTCTGTTTTCTCCCTCTTTCTCTATCATTTTCTCTCTCTCATCTCCTCCTCTGTCTTCTCTCTCCTCTCTCTCTCCTCTCTTTCTCTCTCTCCTTTCTCTCTCTTCCCTCTAAAACTTTCTATTATCCATAAGGAGCCTACTTACACCTACTACCATGCAAGTCCATATACACACATGCCCTACTACCAATTCTAAAGTATCACTCATGAGAATGAGACTGAAACTTTCTATTTTTAGACTGAGGTGCTTACCCATGAGCACCTACAAAGTATTATTCATGAGTAACATACTCATACATGCCCATGAGGCACAATTCTAAAGTATGTCAATTCTAAAGTATCACCCATGTGAAGCTTACGCACACCCATTATACCCATCACACTTACTACCAATTCCAAAGTATCACCTCCAGAATATTCTATTTTTAGCATTTGCAAGGATTCAAGAAACTTTCTATTTTTAGACTGAGGTGCTTCTAGAGCATAGGTGGTTGCCCTATAGCATTTGGAACATTCTAGAACATTCTATTTTGAGTTTTTGCAAAGTTTTAGCAAACTTTTTTGTTTTTAGACTACCTTATTTTCTATTTTTAGACTGAGATGCTTACCTTAGAGCATCTGAAACATTCTAGGACATTCTATTTGAGTTTTTACATTTTTAGACTAAAACTTTCTATTTTTAGACTGAGGTGCTTGCTTTGAGCATCTACACCATTCCAGAACATTCTATTTTGAGCATTTGCAAAGTTTCAAAAAACTTTCTATTTTTGGATTGAGGTGTTTACCCATGAGCATCTGCAACATTTCAGAACATTCTATTTTGAGCATTTGCAAAGTCTTAAAAAACTTTCTATTTTTAGACTGAAACTTTCTATTTTTCTTTTTCAGGGGTGCTTACCCATGAGCACTGGAACATTCCACAATATTCTATTTTTATTATTTGCAAAGTTTCAAAAAAAACTTTCTATTTTTAGACTGAGGTGCTTACCCATGAGCATCTGGAACATTCCAGAACATTCTATTTTGAACATTTGCAAAGTTTCAAAAAAACTTCTATTTTTGGACTGAAACTTTCTATTTTTAGCCGAGGTGCTTCAGGTGAGCACACAGGACATTCCACAACATTCTATTTTGAGCATTTGCAAAGTTTCAAAAACTTCTATTTTTATTTGAAACTTTCTATTTTTAGGCTGAGGTGCTTACTCATGAGCATCACGGAACATTCTAGGACATTCAAGAGATTCTAGAACATTCTAGAACATCCTAGAGTATCCTTGAATTAATTAGGCCTGAGCCTTAACTAAGCATGGACTTCTTATTATTTCAAGAAAAAGTGGTTGGTCTAGTGGTAGGGGTGGGGGTTTGGGGGCAATGTCGGGGTTGAGTCCTGGTAAACCAAAATTTTTGTCCACCAAACTTGGGATTTTTTGAGAGGCCAAGGCCCGCTTACCTCTCTAGAGCATCGCGTGGCCTCCTCCTTGATGGGATAGGCGTGGATTTTCACGGGCTATTCTCTCACTTTCATCGGACTATTTTTTCTTATTATATTAGACTAGAAAGGGCTCGGCGGTCCTTTCCTTTTCTTTTCCTTCCCCGGCCCCTCCCGGGGTAGAGCCTCGCCTGAGGGTTTGGACCTTTTCTCTTGGACCCTTCTCTCTCTTCCCCTCTCAGATCTCTTGCCTCGTTTGGACATCCCGGGACTATTCCTCTTCCAGGCATCCTTACATGTTTAACCGCAAAATTTTCTATTTTTATTGTGTCAGCTATAGGGGCCTTCCTCTGTCCCTCTTTTCCTTCTCTCTCTCTCTTCTCTCTTCTCTCTCTCTACTCTCTTTCTCTCTCCTCTCTCTTCTCTTCTCTTTATCTTTACCCTCTCCCTCTCTTTTCTCTCTTCTCTTCTCTCTCTCTCTCCTCTCTCCTCTCTTTCTCTCTCCTCTCTCTTCTGTTCTCTTTTGCTCCTTTCCTCGGCTCGGCTAACCTCCGGCAGCCAGCCCTCAGTTTGGGCCCCCATGTGCCCCTATCTCCCTCTCTCCTCTCTCTCTCTCTTCTATGTCTTCTCTCTCCTATCTCTTCCCTCTCTCCTTTCTCCTTTCTTCTCTCTCCTCCCTCCTCTCCTTCTCTCTTCTCTCTCCTCTTTTCTTTCTCCTATCTCTCTCCTCTCTCTCTATTTCCCCCCTCTCTCTATCTCCTCTCTTCTCTCTCTCCTCTCTCTTCTTTCTCTCTTCTCTCTCCTCTCTCTCTCTCCTTTCCCCCCCCCCTCTCTCTTCTTCCTCCTCTCTCTTCTCTCTTCTCTCTTTCCTTTCTTCCCCCCCCTCTCTCTCTCCCCACCCTTTCTCTCTCTCTTATCTCTCTCCTCTTTCTCTATCTATCCCCTGTCTCTTTCTCTCTCTTCCCCTTCTCTCTCTCTCTCTCTCTCTCTTTCTCTCTCTCTCTCTCTCTCTCTCTCTCTCCTCCTTTTCCTTCTCTCTCTCCTCTCTCTTCTTCTCTCTCTATTCTCTCCCCTCTCTCTATTTTCCCCTCTCTCTATCTTTTCTCTCTCCCCTCTCTTCGCTCTCCCTTTCTCTCTTCTCTCTCCTGTCTCTCTCATCTCTCTTCTTTCCGCTCTCTCTCTCCTCTCTCTTCCCTCTCTCTTCCCTCTCTTCTCCCTCCTCTCTCCACTCTCCTCTCTATCTCTCTCTCATTCCCTCTTATCTCTCACTCTCTCTCTCTCTCTCTCTCTCTCTCTCTCTCTCTCTCTCTCTCCTCTCTCTCTCTCTCTCCCCTCTCCTCTCTCTTCTCTCTCTCTCTCTCTCCTCCTCTTTTCTCTCTTCTCTCTCTCTCTCTCCCCATCTCTCTCCTCTCTCCTATCTCTCTTCTCCTCTCTCTCTCTCTCTCTCTCCTATCTCTCCTCTCTCTCCCTCCCTATCTCTCCTCCTCTCTCTCTCCTATCTCTCTCTTCTCTCTCTCTCTCTCTCTCTCTCTCTCTCTCTCTCCTCCTCTCTTTTCTCTCCTTCCTCTCTTCTCTCTCCCATCTCTCTCCTCTCTCCTATCTCTCTCCTCCCTCTCTCTCTCCCTCTCTCTCTCTCTCCTCTCTCTCTCTCTCTCCTCTCTCTTCTCTCCTCTCTCTCCCTATCTCTTCTCTCTCTATCCTATCTCTCTTCTATCTCCTCTCTCTCCTATCTCTCTCCTCTCTCTCTCTCTCCTGTCTCTTTGTTTCTCTCTCTCCTATCTCTCTTCTCCCTCTTCTCTCTCTCCTCTCTCTTCTTCCCTCTCTCTCTCTCTCTCTCTCTCTCTCTTCTCTCTCTCCTATCTCTCTCCTATCTCTTTCTCTTTCTCCTCTCTCTCTCTCTCTCTCTCTCTCTCTCTTTCCATTCCCTCCAGGCTCCCCTCTCTCTCTCTCCCCCCTCTCTCTCTCTCTCTCTCTCTAAAATATATATATCTCTCCTCTCTCTCTCTCTCTTCTCTCTCTCTCTCTCTCCCCCCTATCTCTCTCCTCCTCTCCTATCTCTTCTCTCCTCTCTCTCTCTCCTCTCTTTTCTCTCTCTATCTTTCTCTCTATATATCTCTCCTCTCTCTCTCTCTCTCTCTCTCTCTCTCTCTCTCTCTCTCTCTCTCTCCTCCTCTCTCTATCTCTTCTATCTCTCTCTTCTCTCTTCTCTCTCTCTCCTCTCTTTCTCTCCTCTCTCTTTCTCTATCCTCTCTCTCTCTCTCTCTCTCTCTCTCTCTCTCTCTCTCTCTCTCTCTCTTCTCTCTCCTCTCTCCTATCTCTTCTCTCTCTCCTATCTCTCTCTTCTATCTCTCTCCTCTCCTATCTCTTTTCTCTCTCTCTCTATCTCTTCTCTCTCTCTCTCTTCTCTCTCTCCTCTCTCTCTCTCTCTCTCTCTCCTCTCTCTCCTTTCCCTCTCTCTTCTCTCTCCTCTCTCTCTCTCTCTCTCTTCTCTCTTCTTTCCCTCTTTCTCTCTCTCTCTCTCTCTCTCTCTCTCTCTCTCTCTCTCTCTCTCTCTCTCTCTCTCTCTCTCTCTCTCTCTCTCTTATCTCTCCTCTCTCCCCCTCTGTCTTTCCCTCTCCTCTCTCTAGCTTTATCCTTGTGTATGTTTTGAATCTTACATATATCCCACCTTTAACAATATTGAAATCATTATATTCTTCAAAGAACTAATGCTTGGTCTGGTGGTTGAGGGTAGGGGCTGGGGTGCCATGACCAGGGGCTCGAAATCCCTCCTAAACCAAAAAAATTTCACACCAAATATTTTAATTAAGCAAAGGAATTTCCATTGCCCCAGCCTTAACTAAGCATGGACTTCCTATTCTTTCAAGAAAAGACTGGTTGGTCTAGTGGTAGGGTGGGGGTTTTGGGGCAATGTCGGGGTTCAAGTCCTTGGTAAACCAAAAATTTTTGTCCACCAAACTTGGGAGCTTTTGAGAGGCCAAGGCCCGGGGGCCGAATCAGGCCGTGGGCGCATCCTTATCCGTCGTCGGGCGTGACTCTGGGGCCAGGACGGTCGGACTCTTTTTTCTTTATTATATTGATAATTAGGATGAAAGGGCTTCATAGGCGGGCCCTTTTCTTTTCCCCATTCCTCGGTTCGGCCCTCCATGTGCCTATCTCCTATTCTTCCCACCATGTCTCCCCTCTCCCATCTCTTCCTCTCTTCTCTCTCTTCTCTCCTCTCTCTTCCCTCTCATTCCTCTTCCTCTCTTTCTCTCTTCTCTCTTCTCTCTATCCTCTCTCCCCGTGTCTCTCTTCTCTCCTCTCCCTCTTCTTTATTCTCCTCTCTTCTCTCTTTGTCCTCTCTCTCTCTTTCTCTCCTCCTGTCTTCTTTTCTCTTTTTTGTCTTTACCCTCTCCCCCCTCTCCTCTCTCTTCCTCTCTCTCTCTCTCTCCTCTCTCTCTATTTCTTCTCTCTCTCTCTCTCTTTTCTCTCTCTTTTCTATTCTTCTCTCTCTTTCTTCTCCTCTTCTCTTTCCTCTTCATCTTTCCTTCTCTCTCTCTCCTCTCCCTCTCCTCTCTCCCTCGATCTGGACCTTTCCTCATCTCTTCTCTCTTTCTCTCTTCTCTCTCCTTTCCTCCCTGGGCCTCTCTCTTCTCTCTCTCTCTCTCTCTCTCTCTGGACCTCATTAACTGTTTTTTCTTCTCTCTCCTCCTCTCTTCTTTCTCTCTCTCTCTCTCTCTCTCTCTCTCTCTCTCTCTCTCTCTCTCTCTCTCTCTCTCTCTCTCCCCTGTCTTCTCTCTCCTATTTCTCCCCCTCCATCTATTCTCCCTCTCTCTCCTCTCTCTCCTCTCTCTTCCCTCTCTCCTTTCTCTCTTTTCTCTTTCTCATCTCTCTCTCTCTCCTCTCTCTTCTTTCCTCTCTCTCTCTGTCCTCTCTATTCTCTCTCCTCTCTCTTCTCTCTCTCTCTTTTTCTCTCTCTTCTCTCTTTCATTTCTCTCTTCTCTCTCCTCCCTTTCCTCTCTATTCTCTCTCTTCTCTCTCCTCTCTCTTCTTTTCCTCCCCATGTCTCTTTCTCTCTCTTCTCTCTCTTCTCTCCCCTCTCTCTGTCCTCTCTCTCTCCTCCCTATCCTCTCCTCCTCCCTCTATTCCATTACCAACAAATTATAATTCATAGGTAGCATGCTCACACATGCCCATGAATATTCTATTTTGAACATTTGTGGGTTTTCAAGAAACTTTCTAACATTTTTTGGACTGAGGTTATTTACCATGAGCATCTGTAATATTCCACCATATTCTATTTTGCGCATTTGCAAAGTTTAAAAAACTTTCTATTTTTATCACAGAAACTTTCTATTCTTTGGGTGCTTACCCATGAGCATCTACAACATTCCACCACATTCTATTTTGAGCATTTGCAAAGTTTCAAAAACTTTCTATTTTAGACTGAAACTTTCTATTTTTAGATTGAGGTGCTTACCCATGAGCATCCGGGAACATTCCACCACATTCTATTTTGAGCATTTGCAAAGTTTTCAAAAGCTTTCTATTTTTATTTGAAACTTTTTATTTTTAGACTGAGGGTGCTTACCCATGAGCATCTGGAACATTCCACCACATTCTATTTTGAGCATTTGCAAAGTTTCAAAAAGCTTTCTATTTTTAGACTGAAACTTTCTATTTTTAGACTGAGGTGCTTACCCATGGGCATCTGGAACATTCCATCACATTCTATTTTGAGCATTTTCAAAGTTTCAAAAAGCTTTCTATTTTAGACTGAAACTTTCTATTTTTAGACTAAGGTGCTTACCCATGAACATCTGTAACATTCTAGGATATTCCAGAAGATTCTAGGACATTCTAGAGGATTATAGAACATTCTAGAGCTATCCAGAACATCCTAGAGCATCCTTGAATTGTTTACAAAGTTTCACAAAATTTTCTATTTTTAGACATTGTAGAAGATTCTAGGACATTCCATGACATTCTAGAAGTTTCTAGAAGATTCCACACCAACCTAGAACATCCTTGAATTATTTGGCCCTCACCCTTAACTATCTGTGAACTTCCATTTTTTTCAAGAAACCAATGCTTGGTCTAGTGGTAAGGGTGGGGGTTTTGGGGGCAATGTCGGGGTTCAAGTCATTGGTCTCTCAAAAATTTTGTCCACCAAGCTTGGGAGCTTTTGAGAGGCCTAGGCCTCCGGCCGGCCTCGCCTCGGTTTGGGCCCACCCATGTGCCCTATCTTCATCTCTCCTTTCTCTATTCTCTCTCCTATCTCTCCCCTCTCTTCCCTCATCTTCCCCTCTCTCTCTTTCTTCTGTCTCCTCCCTCCTCTCTTCCCTCTTTTTGTCTCTTTCTCTCTTCTCTCTATCCCCTCTCCCCGTGTCTCTCCTCTCTCTTCTTTCTCTCTCCTCTCTTCTCTCTCTGTCCTGTCTCCTCTCTTTCTCCCTCCTCTGTCCTCTCTTCTCTCTCCTCCCTTTTTCCCCTCTCTTCTCTCGTTTCTCTCTCTCTCTCTCTCTCTCTCTCTCTCTATTTCTCCCCTCTTTCTCTATGTTTCTCTCTCTTTTCTATTCTTCTCTCTCTCTCTTCTCTCTCTTATAATGTCTCCTCTCCTCTCTCCTCTCTCTCTCTCTTCCCTCTCTCCTTTCTCTCTTCTCTCTCCTCTCTCTCGGCTTCTTTCCCCTCTCTCTTTCAGCTCTCCTCTCTCTCTCTTCTTTCTCCTCTCTCTTCTTTGCCCCCCCTCTCTCTCCCATGTCTCTTCCCTCTCTCTCTCTCTCTATTCTATTGGGGACCTTTACCATATCTATAACTTGACATCTATGCATGGGGGGTTTACTCACACCTATTACTATTTCTAAAGTATTATCCATG
>JAJEKV010000057.1:1456299-1727763 GCA_021234155.1 Isoetes taiwanensis
TTGCATGGAATCTTGGAAACATGACACAAATACCACGACAAATATATTAAAAGAAATCAATGCAGTGAGATTAGTAAACATTTATCGAGAACATCTAGAGGTTGCGTAGTTTTAGAAATCAAACTTCATAGACTTAGTCTACAATTATTTGTATTGTTGTATTGAACTCAGGCTTTACAGATATGGTCCAAGTCATAAATAGCATAGGACATTCCTCATTTTGTCACAACTGAATAATTATTCATAGAAAGAAATAACCAAGTTGATAAATCAATCTTCATGATAGGGCAATTGAATGAGGTGCAGATAAAGTTGTTTGCATTTGATCAAGAGGGAGAGACAGATAGGGCAAAGTGTATTGGTCAGATAACAACCCTCGTGTTACAACACAAGAGAAGGGTCATTACACCACATTGATTGAAAAACCAAATTTTTGAGAGAAAAACGTATTGAATGCTTGCACTACATGGTACAAGGTGGGATTAAGAAATGATATAGGGTCCACGTGGGAGTAAAGACGGAAAAGGATGCGGAATTAAAGAAAAGAGCTGAAGCCCAAAAAATTGGAACAACAAGGGGGGCAATAAAGATTGTGCGCCTTATTTATCAACATTGCCATCTTTAAAGTTGGTCTAAAAAAGATTCGCTAAGTTCAAAACAATGATGCATCATTCTTCTTGATAAGGCTTTAACATTCGAAGATAGAAAAATCCGCTAAGTCCACAAAAACGTTTTTTTTTTTTTTTTTTAATAAACACGATGGTAGTTGATAAATAAGACGCTCAAATAAAGATGTCTAAGCCCAACAAAAGTAATGTGGAATGTCACACATAAAAAAAGGGTTATACAAGGCAATTAAAACCACATTTGGTACTTGAATGTGTGTGTTGGGGGAGGGGAGGGGGAGGAGACTCCAAAGGGGTGAAGAAATGGCCAAATTTAGCCATGGATTAGCAAAATTGCAGAAAAGGAAAAAGGGAGGAATTCCCTCTATGACTTGTCTGATGGGATAGAAACTTCTTGTTGAATTCAACCCTCCTTCCAAATTATGACAATACCTCCCTTTGTACCATTTGTTGTAGCCCAAAGAGAGTTCCTGCAATAAAAGGGTCAGCTTCATTTCTTTGATAGCAATCAAAGCCCTTTTCCTGTTTAGAAAGGCTTTAATTCCTCTAAGATTGCAACTGATGATCTTCATTGGCTTTCGTTCTTGTGTGAGTTGCTGGCCCATTAAAAAAGATAACAAATTGTTTTTCGTTCCCTATGTTTTTTAATAGTTTCAGGCATAAGAGTATTGAAGTTTCCTTGGAGGATATAGATGAAATCACATGCTCCCTATTAGTTGTGACAATCTCAGGAGTACTGAACATCATTTTAAGGGTATCTCGTTTTGATAACGAGGTGCGCCTAGGATTACATAGGTGAATTACTTGGGTGCCTCTTATTTTGATAACGAGTTGTGCCCTGGATTACCTAGGCCGTCAAACCCGTTCATTCTATGGGTCAAATCGTGTGTTGGAGCTTCCGGTCGTCTCTCGCTTCGATTATGGTCATTTACGATTGGAGACACCTACGATTTTGAAATTTTGATTATGGTCATTTATAGTTTGGGGCGTCTAAGATTTTGAAATATGAATATGGGTGCGCCTTGGATTATGAGATGCAGAGATTCAAACTTTCATGAAAATAACTCAATGTCCTAATAAGAATGCCTTGATCAATACAAGGTAGTGAGCCAATGTAATTAATTTTTCTATTAGAATTTGATTTTATCAGAACCCATTCAATTTCTTTAGGGCCATGTTTATGGTTTCAGGTATGGTCATTTATACATCCAAATCAAATCCCCTTGGGACTCCTGTTGTGCTACATATTGAATCATACACATCATTGCAGTGTAACTAGCATATTGTTTTAACTCATGCACGTCAATACTAGTCGTACACTTGTATCTGTTTGGATTTAGATTTGGATACATAAAGTAGCGTTGTTTTAATTTTAGTAGGATACTTGTTTTCTTGATGGCATATGCTTAGTTCATAATAAACCACACTAACATTGCTTATATAGTGTTATTCACCTTACCCTGCATGTTCATGAGAATGTCAATTCGAGATCATATAAAACACAGTCAAGAGAACCAATAGATTAATCCTCACTCACTAGACATTATAAAACACGCACGACATTAACAAAGCTACTATTTTGGATTTTTAAATAACTTGTAGTTGTTTATTGGTTTTACTCTCTCGAGAAAAAATATTGCCAAAACTTGTAGTTGTTTATTGTAGTTTTACTTTCTTATCCAACATCATTTCCATTCTTAATAAGACTCGAAGATGTCTTAGATGCCAAATAAATTGCAACAAATTACAAAACTAATATGCATACAATGAAAATTGTCACTCACATGCGTACTTAGAAAGAGATAAGGTCTTTATATGCGGCGCTCGTTGCGCTATATATGGCAGCCCGCGGTATGCAACGAAGGACCTTTCCCATCCTACCCGTCGTATGGGCCCTCTGTCTTACTCACGTCTAGGCTGGCCAGACTATCGAGTAGAGGATACAAATGTGTCATTTTGTCCCATCCTCTAGGGGTCCCCATATCAGCGGAAGCAAAACATGTAAACATAAGCACGAGCAATAACATAACAACAATAAACTACCCTGTATGGTAGTGAATCGATCCGTCCATGTCACCGAATACAACAATACATCAAATACATCAAATAGAGGCTCCTACCCAGGGCTCAGACTCAAGGGGAAGTTGACTGATGGTTGGGGCCTCCAGATAGAATAGACTGAGTAATGGCAATGACTTGGGCTGGCAATAGACAATGGCTAAAGTTGACCACTCCATCCACCCCTCCTGTGCATACTTTGCAGATAGGCTAAATCAGGACCTGCCAGAGACACAATCTCATGGTATCACCCAATGGGACTACTCCGGGTTGCATCTCCCCGGTCTGATGAGGTAGGAAGGGTTGCATCTCCCCTTCCCCAAGTGCAGTGGCTCCATAAGCGGCTAGAGGATCGTGGCGACACAAGTCCATACCGACTGAACTTCCCAAAACAAGTGCCAAGCCGACACTTGCAACTTTTGAGAGTCAGGGCGACACCATTGACCCAAGAAGTGTCGGACCCGTACCCGGCCCACACGAACTGACCGACTATGAGCCTAGCCCGCTATGGGAACCCAGTAGCCGCGCTCAGCGGGGTCCTCCCTCCACTTTGCCATTGACGCCGTTGTGCGGTGCTCAGTCACTCCATCACCTCCGTAGCCAGGTGTGCCCTAGCATAATAATGGGCACTAATGGGTCTAAACTAGGAGCATCATCTACTAGTGGCTACTAGGTCTCTACCCCTCTTCCCAATACACAAGAGGTGCAAACATGAGATCAACCAACATCATATCAATATAATCTTGATAATAAATGAGAATAACAACTAATCCTAATCACATACATCTAACTTGTCAGGGTTTACACGAATGCCACTTGGCAAACATTGCCAAACTTGTAGTTGTTTATTGTAGTTTTACTTTCTTATCCAACGTCATTTCCATTCTTAATAAGACTCAAAGATGTCTTAGACGCCAAATAAATTGCAACAAATTAGAAAACAAATATGCATACAATGAAAATTATCACTCACATGCGCACTTAGGAAGAGATAAGGTCTTTATATGTGACGCTCCTTGCGCTATATATGGCAGGCCGCAGCCCACGGTATACAACGAAGGACCTTCCCCATCCAACGGCTACCCGTCGTATGGGCCCTCTGTCTAACTCGCGTCTAGGGTGGCCAGACTATCAAGTAAAGGACACAAAGGTGTCCTTTCGTCCCGTCCTCTAGGGGTCCCTATATTACACATCAGCACGAGAAATAACATAACAACAATAAACTTCCCCGTAGGGTAGTGAATCCATCCATCCATGTCACCGAATACAACAATACATCAAATACATCGAATACATCAAATAGAGGCTCCTACCCAGGGCTCAGACTCAAGGGGGAGTTGACTGACGGCCGGCGGCCTCCAGATAGAATAGACCGAGTTATGGCAATGACTTGGGCTGGCAATAGGCAATGGCTAAAGTTGGTCACTCCATCCGCCCCTCCTGTGCATACTTTGCAGATAGGCTAAATCAGGACCTGCCAGAGACGCAATCCCATGGTATCACCTAATGGGACTACTCTGGGTTGCATCTCCCCAGTCCGATGAGGTAGGAAGGGTTGCATCTCCCCTTCCCAAAGTGCAGTGGCTCCATGGGCCGTGGCGACACACGTCCATACCTGACTGAACTTCCCAAAACAAGAGCTAAGCCGACACTTGCAACTCTTAAGAGTCAGGGCAGCACCATTGGCCCAGGAAGTGTCGGACCCATACCCGGCCCACACGAAGTGACCGACTATGAGCCTAGCCCGCTATGAGACCCCAGTAGCCACGCTCAACTGGGTCCTCCCTCCACTTTGCCATTGACGCCGTTGTGCAGTGCTCAGTCACTCCATCGCCTCCGTAGTCAGGTGGGCTCTATGCACAAGCGGCATAATAATGGGAACTAATGGGTCTAAACTAGAAGCTACTAGGTCTCTACCCCCTTTTCCAATATACAAGAGGTGCAAACATGAGATCAACCAACATCATATCAACATAATCTTGGTAATAAATGAGAATAACAACTAATCCTTCACATACATCTAACTTATAGTGTCAGGGTTTACACGAATGCCACTTGGCTCCCATAGGTGCGTCTATGTGGCGGTTCACATATAAGGTGAGGCCATGTGGAAATGGCTTCTTACCTTAGGTTGTCTAAGTTATGTAGATAACTTAGTCATCTCCCCCACATTGGTCGCATACAAGTCTACTAATGTATAATTGTATGGTGACGTGGCCATAAAATATACATATTTATACCATATATTTTAAGGGAATGTCACATTATACTTCTTCACGGTCTACCTCAAGTGTGCATAACCTAGTTTCAAGTTTGACAAGATGATTATAAATGCAACAAGATGTTTAAGATGGACAAAATAAGGTATAAAATGTTAAGGAAGATGTTAAATACTAGACAAGTTGCTACTTGTTATGGTTGATGCATGTCAAAACGATTATGAGAGGGGTAACACCCTGGAACGAGGGTGTTATCTGCCTTAACAAATTAGACCTGGCAGTTTTATGGTAAGCTAGGTGTTTATAGTCATTTGGCATAACAAATTAGGTGCTTATGCGCCCTCAATGTGTTACTGGAGGGTAACAACACTGCAACCAATGGCTAAGATTAGATCTCATCTATAAAACTTGAGGGCCAATTGGTTAAGATAAAGTTAAAGAGAGCTATCTTATTGTTTAGAGGCCAAAAAAGTGTTAAATGCTAGGTATAGTGAGGACTGTAGTTGATGTCGCTTAAAGAAATAGAATATAATAGATTTTTTAATGTCCACGAAGACCAAGAGGCCATCAACATGGTAAAGGAGTATTTGCATCATATTGATTTAGACAAAAGGGAATGGACTGAGATTAAGGTATAGATCTGATCTCATTGAGGGACTACCTTAAGTCATTTATACTTTCATAATGCTTTTGAAACCTCATAGCCAATTGAAAAGGTGTTCAATGCAAATTGCAAGAACTAGGAAAAGTTGAGTAGAGCATCTTGGCTGAATCCCATAAGCATGGCCCTGTAAAACATTGTCGCTACTCTATATGTAGTCTAAAGAAATAGTCGTGTGACTGATATATGAACTTTTCTTCAATGACAACAGTTTTGTCTTGGTGCAGCTGTAAGTGGTCCACTTTAGCCAAATTGTGATGTAAGTATGACTTTAAGGCACCTTGCTTGGAATCTTAGGAGCATGACACAAATATCATGGTAGACATATTAGAAAAAATCAATGCAATGAGGTTAGTATTGTCAACATTTATCGAGAACATCTCGAGGTTGCTGTAGCTTTAGAACTGAAACTTCATAGACCTACCTAGTGTACACTTGTTTTGATGTATTGAATTCAGACTAGGCTTTACAGATATATGGTCCAAGCAATAAATAACATGCGATATTCATTATTTGTCATTGCTAGGTAATAATTGACAAAAGAAATGACCATGTAGACGAATTAATCCTCGTGATAGGGCAATTGAATGAGGTGCAGATGAAGTTGTTTTGCATTTGGCTTCTTACCTTAGGTGCAAACACAATTGGTGTGAAACAAGGATAGGGCAATTGAATGAGGCGCATTTGGGCAATGAAGAGGCAAATACAAAGTGTTATGGCCAGATGACAAGAGTCGTGTTACAACACAACACAAGAGAAGGGTCATAAACACAACATTGCTGGAAAACCAAATTCTCGAGGGAAAACGTATTGAATGCTTACACTAGATGGTACAAGGTGGGGTTAAGAAATGATCTAGGGTCCACGTGGGAGTAAAGGAGGGAAAGGATGTGGAATTAAAGAAAAGAGATGAAAGCCGAATAATTGGGAGAAAGGGGGGCAATAAAGATGTCTAAGGCCAACAAAAGGTATAATGTGGAATGTCACACATAAAAGGGGGGTTATACAAGGCAATTAAAACTACATTTGGTACTTGAATGTAGCCAAAGGGGGCGAAAAAGGGGCCAAATTTAGCGGGGGGTTAGCGAAACTGCGAAAAAAGAGGGAGGAGGAATTCCCTCTATATTCCTTCGAAATGGGGGGGTGGCGGTGCGTAACCAAAATTGGGTCGTTTTCTTCAATCAATGCAGCAGCTAGCGTTCATACGCTGCATTAATGGCAGGCTGCTCGGGCGTCAGACTTCCAAGTCTCGCCATTATTAATGGCCCTCCTCTTCTTTCTCCTCTCACTCAATCCACTCTTTCATATTCATCTCTTTTGTTTGTAGCCCAGCTCGCATTTTGAAGCCGGATCTCGCCACTCCACTCCTCATTTACTCGCCCTCCGTTTTGTCTCATGCGTCAAATGCTGCGCTGCAAGCCCAAAACAATTTGTTGATTTCATCAGAGTGCGAGATCTCAACAGTCTGGGATACGAATTTTGATCTGATGGGCAGAAACGAAGGCGTGGATCGGTTGGAGGGGTGAAGGAGGAGGAGGAGGGGGTTTTGGGTTTGGGTGTTTTTGGGTTTGGGTGGTTTTGAGGTTTTGAAGTAACAGCGGTGAGGGAGGGGAGACAGAGCGAGAAAGGAGAGCCTGATTTGCTTTTAAAAGTATGGCTATGGCCTTCATTCTCCCTCTTTCTCTCTGGACTGTGTGAGAGAGTTGTGGAGACAACCAACTCTTTGCCTCTACCACTCTCTTCGGTCCCGCTTGCTCCCTTACCCTTTTCTTTGCACTTGATTCTTCTTTTTAGCTTGGAAGAATCACGCATTAGACCTTCTATGTGTATCCATCTCTCTTCTTAGCCCTAGAGTCATGAGAGTTGGAGGCCCTACTGTTGGGCTCTTGTCGGACCTTGGAAACATGTCTGGCGGTGTTATGGCAGCCCATAGACTTATCCCCACCATGCCCAGATCTTCCATCTCCAAGAATATGTATAACAACACTTCTTCTGGATTGTCCCTCGGCTTAGTTGTAAGTTTTTTTCATATCCTTAACCTGTCTCTGTTCTTTTATTGTGGTTTAGATCTGACACCAATACTGTTTTCTACAGCCCAATTTGCTTGAAGGTGGTGCTGACATGTTGCCTCCCTTGGATATGGAGGTTTCTGGCAAGATTAGAGTGAAGGAAGATGAGTATGAAAGCAGGTCTGGAAGTGATAATTTGGAAGGTGGATCTGGCGATGAACAGGATGCGGAGCCTCCCAGAAAGAAAAGATACCACCGCCACACTCCAAGGCAGATTCAAGAAATGGAAGCGTAAGAATACTTCCTTCTGTTTTTTGGTTGTGCTGCAGGATTCGTAGTTGTTGATCTTGAATGGGTTCGGTTTTTGCAGCTTCTTTAAGCAGTGCCCACATCCTGACGATAAACAAAGACAAGAGCTTAGCCGGGAGCTGGGTCTTGAGCCTCGCCAGGTCAAATTCTGGTTTCAAAATCGTCGTACGCAAATGAAGGTAGTATTTCCTGTCGTATGTGACCAATTTGTTTGTAATTCTGACAAATAATGGACAGTCTTTTGACACTTGAGTTGCTTCTTTTAGACCCAACAAGAACGTACTGAAAACACCATTCTCAAGCAAGAAAACGAAAGGCTAAGAGCAGAAAATATAACCATGAAAGAGGCAGTAAGGAATGCGTCGTGCCCAAATTGTGGCGGACCTTCCACTTTGGGTGAGATGTCCCTCGACGAGCAGCAACTACGAATTGAAAATGCTCGTCTTAAAGACGAGGTAACAAATTCTTATCAATTCAATATTTTATTGCCACAGTATTTCTTCCCAAACTCTTATAAAATTTGCATGGCAGCTGGATCGAGTAAGCGCCCTTGCAGCCAAGTATTTGGGCAGACCAATTCCGACGTTGGGACATCACCACCATCAAATAATGCCCTCTTCTTCGCTTGAATTGGCAGTGGGAGGAAGCTTTGCAATTTCAAATTTGTCAGGGCTATCTCAAATTTCTGATTCAAGAGGGGACACAGAAAAAGCCATGTTGTTTGAAATGGCACTTACAGCTATGGAAGAATTCTACCGGATGTGCCAGCCGGAAGAATCCTCATGGATACCCAGCCCAGATGGGCCTTCCGAGGTTCTAAACTACGACGAATATATCAGACAGTATCCTTCTAGCTTGGGTCCTAAGCCTTTTGGCTTGAAAACAGAGGCTACCCGTGAATCTGGCATCGTTATGATGAACGCTGTTACTCTTGTGGAGATTCTTGTTGATCCGGTATATACAGTTTTGGCAAATGTTTTCCTCTTCGGGTACACAAATTTGAAAGCTGAGCAACCCTGTTTTTTTTTTTTAATTCAGATCCGATGGATGGAAACATTCCCTTGCATTATTTCTAGAGCGGGATCTATCGATGTTATTGTTACAGGTGTCCCTGGAAACAGAAATGGTGCTTTTCAGCTGGTAAATGTTTACTCTGCAGACACAAATTGTTGATGGCATATGCTGTTTAGAAAGCATTTTACCTAATTCAATGTTTTGGTCTTATAGATGTTTTCTGAGCTCCAAGTTCTATCTCCCAATGTACCGACAAGAGAACTTTGTTTCCTGAGATTCTGCAAACAACATGATGCTGGAATCTGGGCTGTTGTAGATGTTTCCGTTGATCTTGCAAGAGATGCAACGTCTTCCACCCGATGCCGCATGCGTCCCTCTGGATTCATGATTCAAGAAATGCCCAATGGTTACAGCAAGGTACGTATCAGTTTATTATTCTAATCTGGTATAGAATTGCATAGTTTTATACAATCTAATATATAAATGTTTGCATTCATAAAGGTGACAGTTCTTCAACATATGGAATATGATGATCGAATGGTGAACAAAATGTACAAGAATCTTGTTAACAGTGGACTGGCATTTGGAGCCAGAAGGTGGCTTAATGTACTGCAAAGGCAATGTGAAAAGATCTCTAGTTTTCTTGCAGCTAATATACCCGGTGGAGATTCAGCAAGTAAGAATTGATTTCTGAACGTAATTATGTATAAAAGAAGTGAATTCTAAAGCCAGTTCTGTGTTTATTCAGCTCCCAGATTGATTCGAAATGTTCAGGGAAGGAAGAGCATGTTGAAACTGGCTCAAAGAATGACCAACAATTTCTATGCTGGAGTAAGCGCATCAAGCGTACTGACATGGACTACATTGTCTGGAAATGGAGAAAACGGAGTGTTGCCTTGCACTGAAAGTGGAGTTAGGGTTGCAACTCGCAAGAGCTCGGAGTCTCCCGGCGAGCCTCCTGGCACTGTGCTCAGTGCTGCCACGTCTCTTTGGCTACCAGTCTCTCCTCAACGCCTCTTTGAATATCTCAGAGATGAAAGCTCGCGCCAAGAGGTAATTCTCTATTATATTTTCAAAACTTCTTGACAATGTTATATGCGAAGTACATAAACTTGTTTATAGCAACTCACTGCTTTTTCCTTGATGTAACGTAGTGGGACATCCTATCAAATGGGGGAGTTGTGGAAGAAATAGCTCATATTGCCAAGGGTCCTGACCCTGGAAATTGTGTGTCTCTTCTTCAAGTGAATGTCAGTATTAAATCACTTTATCCTATGATTCTTCATTCAGATTTTATACTTTCCTTGCTGAACCACTGATTATGAAACTTTTGCAGACACCCAATTGTAATGCTAGCAACATGCTCATCATTCAAGAGAATTGCACAGATGCATGTGGATCTACTGTTGTTTATGCGCCTGTAGATATTCCGGCAATTGACCTTGTCTTGCAGGGTGGTGATTCCAACTATGTTGCATTGCTGCCATCTGGTTTTGCCATATTGCCTGATGGAAATGATGCATCATCAATTCAATCTCAGACTGATTCTGAAAGACCTGCTAGGCCAGGTTCACTATTAACTGCTGCCTTCCAGATCCTAGTCAGCACAGTGCCATCTGCAAAACTGAGCCTTGACTCGGTCAACACCGTCAACACTCTCATCACTTCTACTGTACAGAAAATCAAGGTGGCTCTTCAATGTGATACTGCCTGAACATATAAAGAGACCATAAAACAGATGCATTATAATGGGCTGCACATAAGCAAAAAATAGCTGCCACTTTGAGAGATAAATTGATGCAGAGAAATCACGCGCTCTGTGATTTTGTATTAGTGGCTGGACAGGCTTATCATCCCTTGTTTCTGCTCCAATTGAGCATGGAGATGATTTGCCTCTCCTAATCACTTTGCTCTTGGCTCGTTTTAGAATAATTAACAGCAGCTGAAGTATGGGGAGAAGTCAAGAACGCACCACCAGATTGTGCTCCTTGCATTGTGGTAAGGTAGAAACGTGTGACTAACTGTTTTACCACCTTGCAAGGATTTTGGTTCGGGCATTGACTCTCTTCAGCTTCGAGCAAGAGTCCATGGACCCCTTTGTTTATTACATGATAGTTGAATTTGAAAGCAAGAGCAGTTTTTGAAGAATCTTTTGGACTACATCCTTGTACCTATATTCTTTTTAATCTATAATCAGGATTTTCTCTCGTTACTGTGTGTCTTGAATTTTGTTTATTTCACATTAACACGTCATTCTAATGGCACCTAAAAATTGAGTCTCGGACAGTCCAGTGCAGGACTAAATCTTAAGCAGACCTCCAAATGTCTTTTAGTCCATGCGATGCCGCGATAGGTATAAGAGAGGGTGCCCTAGTTTGTCCAAATGTTTTGGGCTCAAATGCAACGTCCACCCAAACCCGCCACAATCAAATTAACAAGATGCTAACGCATCAAAACTTGGAAAACAAGATGCTAACGCATCAAGGGGTTGCGCGTTGAATAATTATGCAAGTGGCACTATATAGCCTAGGCGGCGACAATAAGGCATTATGAAAGGCCATGGTATTGCGACCTATAGAGGGCGTGAGTACATTCTGGAAACAAGCATGTTTTTGATAGTGCTGATCGTGGGATCTATATAGAGCATAGGCATATATGCCTGCAGCAGATGGAAAACAGGATTAAAATGGAAGGAAGGTAGCACAACCATTAAATGATGTGGCATTTGCATAATCATTAAGTTTTGTAACTGCATCCTTCCATAGCTACCTTATTTGCTCGGTACAAGTTCATAGAAAGAATGACCTTTGTCTTATGCTTTAAAAAATAGATACTTATTGTATATAAATTATAGCGGGAGTAATTGTTGGAATTTGGAGGCAATGGGTCGTTCTTGCTTCGTATTTCCATATTCACTACCTTGATGTCAGGGTGGGTTCAGAAGGTGGCGCTACTGCGATGTGGAAGTTGGTTTTGGCGGTTGTGGACATCAAAAGGCTATCAACTATGCGAATCTGGCTGAAAAGCCATTATGCGAGATCATACAGAAGCTTACGGTCTAGAGTATTGATGACATAATTCGCTAAGCTTGCAAGATGCTGGCGTTGTCAGAAGCTAATGAGAAGGCGTTTGGACGCGGGTACGACGCTGGAAGCTTTGCGTTGACGCGATCGGTGCGTTTGGACATCATCTTATCCATTCAATCAATATCTTGGTTGGATGGCGTTGCAAAACATATTACGCGCGGAACGGTTGCCGAGCATTCAGGCCACTCTTTACAACTTTTCAATGCGACTGCTGATTATTTATGCGCGACGGCTTCCAGGCGGATGGCCAAAAGGTAACCCTCTCCCATAGACTTGGAAAAGTAAAATGGATTATGCTTTACATTGCAAAGCGTGAAGCATTGCGGGCTTTGGGAAAAACACCGAGCCCGTATAAAACGGTCGGGCTATGCGCTGAAGCGGGCGCCGCCGCCGTACACAATCAAGTTATCTGGCTAAACGGCTAGGCGATCAAAGCTTGGCGTAACGGTCCTTTGCCTGCTGGAGCAACCGGCTTAACGAAGATATCCACGCTGCCAAGCTCTCAGGTTGGCGGTAAGGCGGGGACAATCATCGCGTCTGGATACCCGGTTGGGTGCCCCAACTGGCTGGTGGATTTGGAACTCTATCTTTATGCGAAGAAGGAGAACGCGGCGTATCATGAATCTATCGGTGATACTTACCATGAAGACGACGGGATTTAAGTATCTTACAAAATATCTTTAGGCATCGGGACACAGTTGGCAATTCGGGGTTGGTTATTACAATATGATATCCATTGTTGAGATGGTTTAATCATTGACATCATATTTGCATGTCCACATTTAGGAGTTATAAATATTAGTTGTCAGTCCTTGTTATAACGGTAACGTTCCATATTCTGCAATCATTCCTCGTACGCGTGCATGTGAATAATTTTCTTCATAAGGCTTTTATGACTGCAGGCAACGGCAGCCAAATAAAGGAACATCAGCAATTCAAACATATTTTCTCTTGAAGAATATTATTGCTTTATTTGTTATGCGTACGACATCATATCCTTGGAATTTTTAACTTGTAGCTTGTGGTTGAGCATTATAACACATGTTTCATGTAACATACCTACATTTGAAGGAAAGCTTTTATTTTTACGTATTGGCTAGCATGAATACCACACTTATATGGATGACATCTTTGTTGGCAAAGCCTGCAGCAAGAAATCAGTGGACAAATAATGAAATATATGCGTTCAATGAAAGCGGGATGGTGCAACTTTTGGTATATAGCAAAGATAACGGAATTTGAACCACGATCTTTGGCGCGAGCTGCATGAGTTTACAAAAATAAGAAATAAAGCATTCAAATGCAAAGTGAACTGCGAAGACGTTTGACGTTATGATGACGGCTTTCTTTGGAACGGTGTTTGTACATCACCAATACTAGGATAATGCGGTGTATGGAAGGACGCGAAGGCATTTAAAACCAATCTCGGAGGCGATACGTATAACCAACATGAACACCACCCTTTGGGGTATAAATTTACTTTCCGGCTGGTCTCTGAAATTACTGAAGCTGCTAATGAAAATGCGAGAACGGACATATGCTGTATCCTCGACATAAGACGACATAGAATTCAACGGCGCGGTGCGGACTAAATTCTCCAGCATCGCGGCGGTAAATGCAGCAAGGTCAATAAGTTGATGACATGATCTTGTAAGCGACCGTAATCATGATATCGAGTACGAATGGTGCTGGTTAAGCATAAAACTAACAATATAAGCGTTAGGAAAAACTTCCATAGCGTACTATGATTGTCGGTTAGATAGTTTACTGCCGCGAATATGCTAACCGGCGTATGCGGTGGACATTCGCGACACGCAAAGCTTACTTGCATTTCTGTATCACCTGAAGCTGTTCGAAGTTATTATGCGGGGGTAAAGTACCGGGAAACCATCTACAAGCGTCAGGACTAGACTTAACGGAAAAAGATCGGACCCGTTTAACCTGTTAACAACGTTTGAAAAACCAGGGCTTGAAGATAATGTGGCGGCATCGCATTAGAATTTAATTAGATAACGGCATCGACTTCTATGTACTTAACGGTATTTGACGAGCTCTTTTATAATAAAGCGGCCAAATATTAAAACATGCATTTGTGAGACCATTGCTCGGATGGATTCGTGCGATATGACGTAGTCTTTCAAAGCAAGATATGGTTGGGGTTATAGGCGCGACTAAGATACAAAAAATTACATAGATGCGGGCGTGGATCTTGTTTAATCACCTTCCTCTTGAGCATGTTTTCTTTGACGCAGATTCTTGAGCAGTCAAATAATGTACGGTATAAGCAACGCCCGGCGCGGACATGTTCATAGCAAAATCATCAAAACTTTACCTATCTTCGCCGAAAGCTTAACATTCTTGGTTGACACTGCATTCCGTTAATAAGTGCGAAGCATTTGGACTAGAGTTTGAACTAGGCGAGGATTGAACTGGCGTTTCGGTTAATAATACAGCCCCAAGCTTCAATTTTGCAAAAATTATAAACGTGTATGCCAAGCTGGGGCATCTGACTGCGGCAGGGTGATATGGATAGCATCACGCTTACTTCCAATTGTTGAAGAAAAGAGTGATTACTCTGGGATGAAGCGTGTCAATGCAGGCTGCCAGCCTTGTTGTTGCTAAGTGCTCAATTTGACTAAGTAGATCCAAAAGAATCCCGCACATTGGGTGAAAATAGGTGGCACCTTAAATTACCTTTGGGGGTGCAAAACTGCAGAAAAGTACTGATACCGGGGATAGGTTCAATCTTTGTATAACTCAATATGTATTGTTGAACATCACGGCACTAATTGAAGTATAATCGCCAAAATACGGCAAAAAGAAAAATTCCCATTCGGTGGCAGGCTTTTTGTTTGACACATGAATAAATTGTCGTGTTTGGCGTAAACGTTGGCGGCGCCGAAAATGGATTTTCGGCGACGACACCGGCATGGCACAATTCAATGTAGGACCTTGCTGGGCGTAAAGCGAGAATAACGAAAAAATCGAAAAAACAAATTCAATTTTGTTTTGCGGTGGTTTATTTTAGGCGTTAGATTAAATGCGAAAATCACGTATTTAACCACGCGTGCTGGACTGCGTACGGAAAAACCAATTTCATAAAACAGGAGCGCAATCCTTTGCCAGTCTTTGGGAACTTGCCTAAATGTCTCCAATAAACAATAAGTTTGAGGTTGATTGGTCATTTAGTTTCTATGTAGGTATGGACATATTTGATGATACTATGGTTTTGTTGTGACCTTCAATTCCAATTTTTTATTGATTTTTGATGGGCTTTAACGTACGTTTGAAATTTTGATGTGCTTTGAGGTTGGTGTTTTTGCCGACATGCTTTCTGCATTCTATTACTCTATCACTAAGAACAACAAAATAAAATACTTGATTGTCTGCCCACAAAGAAATTAAGTCAATTGCATATTTGACGCATGCTACTTTTGTCGTGATGTTATCGACTTTATAAGATCTGACTATAGAATAACTTGGCAGCTAGAACAGCGTTTAATATGGATACCTACGTGAGCTTAATGTTATGCCATATATATTTAGCAATTTGCATCTATCACGAAACCAAATTTGTTTAGTATGATCTCAATATACATTTAAATCGGTAGGCAACAGGTTGTTTGGTGGACTTTGCTTGCTTATCTAATAAAAAGCGAGAAAATGTTGGGTGTTGCTGTAGATAGGTGCCTAATATTAAACCTAAGGCTTCAATGCGAACAAAAGAAAACAAATAAAATCAGACTTTAAAAAGCGTCTGTAGAAGTTTGGTTTGGCGAGAAGAAGAAGGAACGGCATGGTGCGGCAGGCGAAGAATGGGCTCCGGTTTATAAGAACCTTGTTTATAGCGACTTACTTTGCTTTCGGAAAGGGCGGTGTTTTATGCTGAAACACAACTTTGCCATTCTGGGGCGGGCGTTTGAGCGGACTGCGCCGCTGGGGATCTTCAACGGGACCCAAAACTGAATGTATCCCAAAAGGCAGGCTAGCATAGTCACGATCTGCGAATTTGACACTGCTTCGAATCGAGGAAGGAATAACGCGAAGCGAAGCCGCGTGCGCTGATTGGATAATTCAAATCGTTACGCGGATATGGAAATAGAGATGACCTGCAATTCATCTTGCGAAGGTAATAAAGGAACTACAAGGACCATGCGAACATCAGGCGGGTAGCGTGGTTTGAAACCATGTTTTTTGGCCGTAATGATACCTTGATCCTGCCGCGGGTGCCCTACGTCTTTCCGCGAATCCGGCCGCCGATCACTTCAAAGTGAAATAGGGAATAACGCGGCTATTTGAATCAATCCACGAAATAGCAGCACAATACTTCAAATAAAGGATCAAACACGAAATCCAGTCCTTTAGGCGGACATGCTGATGAACTGACGGGCTTGGAGCACAGAGATCTGCCGACCACATCCCACTCGCTGGATAAACGGAATAAACTGCTACATCTAAGTGCGGGAGGTTATAGTCAAAATTAGGCGTTGACGAAGGGATATGCTATAACATTCTTCGTATCAGACGCTATGTGTCTTGCCCCATACTCGGGGATTGCCCTACGAACTTAACCATCTCAGTTTACGACACCGAAAATAAGAGGTTGCTTACAGGGCGGTGGCCATATTATATGCACTTGAGTGCGGTATATAAGTAGGCGGGCATGTTTAGCGTGCCAGAGGTTTTGAATTTCGAATATTCTGAAGAACAACATTGGCGAGCAATTTTCCTAATACCGGTTTGGTACGGCATCGGCGGGGTCAAGGTCACTCATAGCCTGACCGGCAAACAACGGGCCTTCCATCGCCATACTTATGGATACGGCAGGATTCCGCACAATGCGTGAAATACCCTACGTCGATGGAGCTGCGAGCAGGCGGGCGTGGCCTTATCGCAGCTTACACGTTAATGCGGCGAACTCGCATGCCTGGGTGCGCATCTATCTGCGCTCGGCCAATAGTTGGCGTCTTCACCTTGGCGGGCCGCCGGCTGGGGAATTCCAGCCTATCTTTTTAGACCCTTCAATTCTTCCGCCGGTTACAACCGCCAGCGGCTTAGGCATTCCTTGCCCCAGTGCGGTGAATGGTGGGCTTTAAAGAGCGAAGATTGCTGATAGGATGACGAGCGTGGGGACGTCATTCTTCTTCGTCAAATTGGAGACGGTTAACTGCCGAAACAGGATAACGATTAGATCGAGCGCCACAGGTCCGCCTTCATCTCTTGTCTTCTTCCACGACATTTTGGGCATTTCGATTATGTGTTCTTGCATTATGAGCGGGCGATGGTGATTTGCAGGTGAAACCACGAAAGACTAGCTTCCCTCGATGTGGCCCTCTGCAGGACAACTGGGATCAAAGTAGAGAGAGATCCTTACGCCTAAGAAAGCGACCTTGGCCCTGATCGGCAATCCTCCTAGTCAGCTGACTTTACAAAATCCACGCAACTCTTTCGGTTAGCATTCTTCGACACCAGCGGAAGTGGCGTGAAGTAGGTTCATCACGTCCGTGCTGGCGTCTCCCACGGCAGGATGAAGACGTTTGAGCTGAATAAATTAACTAGGTTATGCAGTTCTTGAAGGAAGATAAACATCGCATCAAGCGGCACGGCGCGCGTTACACTGGTTTGTGGCGCTGAAAAAAGATTCTGCGCTGCGTTTGTTTTGTGAATGGCTGTGTACTCCATCTTTGCTGGAATGTGTACTGATTGCGACGTTTGTAATGGCCCCAAGTACCGACTCTGCGGCGACCCTCGAAACCGGCTGCGCGGGCGCGGGCATGCGCTGGCGGGCTGCGGCGTGCGTGCACAAGTCGTAGTTTCTGACGCGGATTTCGATTGGCAGGCAGATTAGCGTAGAATTATGCCATGCGCAATCCACCGAGACACCATTAAAATTGCCCCAGGAACACATGTAAGACCCGCCAGCACAATCAGCATTAAAGGGGCAGCGTGCGGCGCGACATAGGGGATGCGGCTGAGGTGTTGACGCGGGCCGTGACAACGAGTAACCATACCCTACAGCAGGTGGCTCTGTTAGTTGCCCCTGATGGCGATGATGACACCGATTGGTACGGAAGGAATGGTCGGCTTCATGCAGATACACCTTGAGACTACTCTCAGTAGTTCAGCCTTGAATTAAGACTGGCTCAGCGACGAACAACAGTTCAATGTAATGGTGAGACATTTAACTTAAAATTCACGCACTTAGGCTATAATGATAGGTAGATGAGTATTTTAACGTGGTACGAAGGAAGCTTGTATGCTTGAGGTGGTGCTGTCTTGCATTTTTTTGAGATCAAAATGTGGAAAAATCTCTTGATGAAGTTCTATCCACCACACTAGATCCATATCTGTTTTTCACCTTGCAAGTCTTAGCTAAGAACCTTGAGCAGATGCGATGCTAAAGCGACTAAAAGTAGAAAGAAAATTTGATAAAATGTATGATATATCCACAATGAAATTCAGGGTTGCATACTTTTCGACAGAAAGTAAAGATAAGTGCAAATCTATTTTGGTTAGTTATTTGACGAGGAAAAGATGTTACTGCAAATCAGTAAGCAGCTAAAGCTTGAGGTCAAAGCAAGATTGGATAAGCATAAGAGCAGAAAATGTATAATGGAAGTGCAAGCACTTTGTGTAATTCACAATTATTTGTCTTCAGCATTTGAGGAGGTTAACGATATAATAGAACTTCATCACGAAGTTCTTCCACATTTTGATCTAAAAAAAATGCAAGTCATTCACGACCAATTCGAAGATAGTGACTGCACATATCTATATGGATTTAGAAAGAAACTCATGAGATATAGCAGGATTTAAGCGGCAAAGGTGCAAATCCTGCGGGCGTAACGGCACCCCGGACTAATCCTCATGGATAACATGGCAAGAATGTCTCTTTTGATGGTGTCTGCAAATCTTTTAGAAGATGATAGCAGTGGTTATGATGAGTCAAAACTTGGATCAAAGAAGATGACGTGATCAATACATGAGAAGCGTTACTTATAAAGCGTAGGATTACGGCGTAAATCCAAACAGCTGAATGGCGGGAAGCCAGCAGCACCATTTTGTACAGCCACTACAAAAAGCGTTATGTGATGTTGCCCATATCCACAATTCTCAAGTGATAACTGTGTTTCACACTTATTTTTAATTAAACGAGTCCAGTTGATGAGTGGGGAACTAAGGCTACTCGAAACTTCTCTATAAATTAAGAGGGATGCTTGAGACAGCGAAAATCGCTTGGAGAGGGTTCAATTAGCTATGTATCTCCATCAAGCTAATCCCTTACTAAACCTAGGTGGAAAGAGGGCGAGACAACTTAACACATCTCTAGATGGAAAGGGGATGAGACCCTTGAAGATGCGAAAGGCTTCGATGAACTTTACAGAAGAAATAATAAGTCTTGTTTAAATCATAGATTAGCGTGGCTATCATTGATTCATTCAAGGAATAACTGAACATTCATTTACTCATTCATTCATTTATGATATAATTCGTGGTGCTATGGCATGTAATGTCTGTAGGAGGTTGCTTGTTTTTAATTCTTGCTTCCACTTACTTAGAAGTGGTTAAATGTGGTGAAACATGTGTGATAAGTTTAGGGGTATTCTAAAAAGAATTTGATAAAAAGGGAGAAAGGGTTGTAGTGGTGCTTTCAAATGAAGTGTATGCAACACAGATTGCACCACAATTTTAGGAGAGGCAGAGAACGATCTTTGGTACTAATTTCCATTATCGGCGTCTTCTATAAATGAGTTTTACGGGTCTTAGTGAGTACGGTAAGCATTGATTATTTGTTCATGTTTCATTCTTTTAGCTCTTCATACCAAATTGTGGATCTGTAAGTTTTTAGGAATCATTGGCCCGGCACTTTGGCGTGGAATTTTTGCTGCATGCGCTGGATGCGGGGTGCATCAAATTCTCATGTGATTACGTTCATGTTTTCGTTCCTTTATTGTCTCTTGCATGCCGCAATTTGAGGGATCTATACGTTTATGAATGATTCTTGCTAAGCTTGGGCTATGAAATTTTTAATTTTGCTTGCATGGATCTTTACGAATCTTGCGTAAATTCTCACATGGTCGTTCATGTTTTAGTTCTTGCACATGCAAACATTTGTGGATCCGTAATTTATGAATAGTTGCTTTTATGAATGGTTGTGAACGGCAGCTCTCAATTTGCCTTGCATGCGGGGATCTTGGAAGATACGCCTCGAATTCTCCTTCTTGATTGAGTGCTTTCAGTATTCTATGATTAACCGGTATTTCATGAACCGATTTGGTAAGGTACGATTTAATATTTTTCCCTTTTGCTCCCATATCTGTCCTTTGGCGGAAAATCGGTTGCTTCCTTTGTGAATCGCTCTTACTAGTCTAATTAGATAAATAAAGCGTAAGCTCTTCTTCCCTAGTTTGATTTTGTGGTGGTTGTTTCTACCGTTTACTTTCTTCTTAAGTTTTTAGCATTTACGGAGTTGTCTCTTTTCTCTGTACGCCTTTGTTCTCTGCTGACATGCTCAATCTCAATATGACCCAAATCGGTACTAAAAATCCTTTAAATTAGACTAAGTGGTTCCCTTTTACCTCCTTATCTAATAAAAAGCGAGAAAATGATGGAGTCTGCTAGATCGATTGCCTATGTTAAACCTCGCTGACTTCAATACATGAACAAAAGAAAACAAATAGATGTGAGACTTACAAAATGATAACGAAGATTTGGACCCGGAAAAGAAGAAGGGCAAGCATAGATGCATATGTAGCGAGGCGAAGAATGGGCTCCAAAGTTTCCATAAGATCCCTTGTTTATGCTGCTTCTTTGCTCGGAAAGAACATCGGAGATGTTTGCCATCTTTGCCACCGCGGCGAACTATAAGGAAAAAATTTTGGCAGCGAGACTTCCATGGAAACCATGGCGGATCTTCAACAGGACCCAAAATAGATCTTGTCAAAGGCAAGCCAGCATAGTGCGATGCGGGTGGCGGCAAAGCTCGAATCGGAGGAATAACAAAAAAAACTTGAAGCCATGGTACTTGCTTGATTGGATACGCTAAATCTTGAATCTGCGGAGATCTATGTTTGATGGAATTGTCCTCTGCCGAAATTCATCTTACATGAAAAATTAATACAAGGAACTGAACGCGACGCGATTTTATCAAGGCAAAAGGAGCGTAGCGCCAATATCGGCGGCGACCATGTTTGACGTAGTCACCTTCTCTTGGAGTGCTGCGATAACGGGATCGACACTTTGATGATCACTTCCAGGGGCTGCGTCGCGAATAAGGGAACAACACCCTTCTCCTTCAGTCAATCCAGCGAAATAACATCCTGTAAAGCTCAATAAAGGATCTAGCTTACTCGAAAATTAATTCCACTGGGCTTGAGACATGATGGGCAGGCTTGGAAGCAGATGCGACATCCCCACCCTCCGTAGCCAGCTCATGTGGAATCCATGCGTTTAAAAGCGTCTTGAGAGGTCCCTCAAATCCCCAAAGTCCACAGCCGTCGACAAGGGATATGCTACAACATTCTTCAATCGCGACCCTCTATGTGTCTTGCCCCATATTCCCCAGGGGTTGCCCTCTGAGCAACGAAGGCAATTTGCGACTTTTGATAGGAGTTTTCTAGGGCGGGTGACATGACATATGCATTTAAAGTATAAATTGCTCTATGTGTGATAATTTTGGCGTTTTACGCCAATCTTGCGGGGTTTTCGATTTAGATATTCTGAAGAACAACACATTGTAGAACTAATTTTCCCAATACATGTGAGGTTAAGAAATTCTGACATCATGGCCCAGAGTCCAAGGTCCCGCGGTCGTCGTATATAGCTTATTCAGCGACCAGCGAGGCCTTCCATGCCGTACTTATAGACTCACAGCCGCCCGGGTGTGCGCATGATTGCATGCCTACCTGCGGTGGTAGACTCCCGCGAAGCGGTGCGGTGCATTGTTGCTGTAAAACGCGTGCTGAGGCCTCCTATGTCCTCTGATTGCGCTTCATCTATGGGCCAATGGTTGAAGACAACTTCAGCAGCGGGCCTTCGCGAATTCGCAGATATCTTTGGGCGCTACCGTTCTTAAATGGTACAACCCGCCAAAGCGAGCTTGGACATTCCGCTTTGTGCGTTAGTTGGCCTTTAGGCAATTTTGGAAATGGGGATGACGGCGTCAGACCCATCATTCTCTTCTTGCTTCAAATTGGAAGTTGAGTTGTCTTCCTACCAAAACCGAAGTATCTTCGATTAGATCGAAGCACCACAGGTCAACGCTCGCATCTCTTGTCTTCTTCACGACATTTGGGCATTTCTGATTATGTGTTCTTGCATTAGCAGGCGTGGTGATTATGCGAACAAACGAAAGAACTAGCTACTCTCGATGTGGCCCTCTCACGGGACGGATCTAGTAAGGGAGGAGATGACAGCCTAAGAAATATTTACCAGGCTGATCCCAACAATCCTGCAGATCCCGGCTGACTTTACAACGTCCACAACTCCTAGTTACTTAGCGGTGCCAAGGTAATTTGCGTGATTCATCGAGTCCATCATAGTCTGCGGAAAAACCTCGGTCGAAGGGCCTAGTCGTTTGACCTAATCCATTCACCAGGTTATGGATTCTTGGGGATCGGCATCATTCAAGCCATGTGCAACCTTGAATGGTCCACAGAGAAAGTTGTAATAGCCTTCTTGAAAGATTCTCTTGCTTTTTCTTTTGTTGTTTTGTGAATGTGGCCTCGCATACCCCCCTCTCCCCCTCCATCTTTCAGCACGGAATGTGATAAACAGTTGCGAGCGTTTTGTGATAGGCCCAAATTGCCATCCTCTTGTAACAGCCCTCAGCTTTTAAGTGAGTTATAATATGTGGAGTTTAGCGTTTCTAACTTTAGTTTGGTTTGTGTACTTATGTTTTGCTCGTTCTATTTCCAATATCTACTTATTACTTGAGGGGGTTGCTTTTGGTATTTTTATCGTTTTCCCTAAGGTTTTATATGATTGATGGTAGCGTTTATTAGGTGGATGTACTAATGCGTGCATCTAGAGTCTTATCGTTTGCGGCACATAGCGCAATGGTTTAACTTATGGCTGAAAACCAATTCATGGCATGCAAATCTCGAGAGGTTTTGCTTTAGGGTTCCTTCCACTCTTCCAACTGGGGTATTTTAGGGTGCCCTTGATTTTAGGCTCGAATAGCATGATGATCAATCAAGCAGTGAACCTCTACAGCGGTGGTTGCATTGGAAGCCCGAAATAGGGTTCTGTCCGGTTGAAGAGGTTTTTACTACATCGCGTTGATTTAGCCAGCATTTGGTACAATTAAATTCATATTTACTGATCACGAGAAATGATATCTTTGTTTAACGCTGCGCTGCCTTGTAACATATTACCCAGCGGAGCGGGCCAGCTGTGATTTATACAAAATAAGAAACTGCTGGATAATCGTGAAAATCTAAAGGAAGTCAATCTATATGCTGCTTTTCTTCAGGTGCACACTTCTCTTGATGCCATGGCGTACACATGCCTTATGTTGAGAAGGCTATGAAGTCCATACCATTGTTACAGAAATGGAAGAGTGTGTACACCTTATTATGAAGAAGTTAAAATATCGAGGAATTAAAATCAGCACGCGACTTATCGGTGGGAACTGATAATGGTGGTATATTGACCGAGTTCTAACTTCGCTGTGAAATACTGAGTCGAGGTGGTGGGCGGTTGGTGTTGAAACCATATCACGGTCAGAAAATCAAAGATAGCAAAGGAAAGGCATTGAAAGTCTTCTTCGCGATTCCCATCAGTAGTTTCTTTAAAAGCATGGGAGTTAGCCGGTGTTGAACAAAGAGATTTGGATGCTAAGCACGGGATGCTATTGTGTTGGATGTCTGCGTAATTGTTTGTTGCTGGAAGATGGTAGTTTGTAGGTGTGACACATTAAAGATGAAGTTAACGTGACATGAGCGCTTTGTGACATGAGAACTTCACAATTACAAATTATCAGGGCTTTGATCTTATCTTATTCTATTTTTAATTGGCAGCTTTGTCGGTGAAACACATTAAAGCGTTGGAGGAGAGATTGATATAGATGCTCGAGCTTGTGAATGGAATAAAGAACTGGGGTACGTGTTCCACGTCTTGATTTGTGAACCAACATTCATTCTTTGACTTGGCCGGATCACGGTTATTGAAGCCCTTCACATGTGGGGTGCGGTTCTCCTTCCCCGAACATAAGCAGGTTGGTTAATGTTGTTGTATGGTACCGCGGCTACAACCACGAGCGATTTCTTATTGTAAAATGGTAGTGGCGGCTGATCGTCGCCTTGGAGCGGGCGCAGCTTCTTGTGGTCGGAGAGGCTGGCTGTGTATATAAGCAAAAACAGTATAGCGAAGCCAAAACAATGCAAAAGGAAAAGAAAAAATTGAATTGGTTCTATTTTGGATTTGTTGAATTTAGGAAAGAGGTTTACATGCCATTTTGTCACTCGGCAAAAGATGAAGGTATTAATAGTTTTGAAAAATTTATCCCCCTCTGACCTCTTTTCGGATAGGTAGGTCCTTTTTAAGAACTTTCACGTAATGCCACTTTCTTCAAAATAATTTCACCATCAGCTATCATTCACCGTAATGTTATGATACTGTCGAATATCATTGTTTTATATTTATTTTACTATTGTAGATCCTTTATTGTTTTTGTCTTGATGTTATTGTGTTTTTAGTAGTGTATTGGGACCACTGAAGTTTACCTATACTTAGCGGGTAGGGCGAAGGGGCAGAATTTTAATATATAACAATCCAACACACAACTACCATTAACATTATTAACACGAGCATTTGCATTTAACACATTTAAATTCAAATCCCCTTAAACCCCTTTGATTTAGGTGCATATTTACACGAGGGGTTAAGTAGAGCGGCGAGAGCCCCAAAAATTTACAATACATGTACGAAATTAAATACAAGTAAGTATACTCTCTCAAACCCATAGTATTTTGCAAACTTTATATCGGTAATACAAAAAGCAGCACATGCATACCCCACAAGCGAGGATAAGCTATATGCAGTCCCAGATCATCTTTGGGATAAGGAGCAAATGTACCCATCAGGCATGCAAGTTGCGGGTAACCCCGATGTGAATATGCACCCAAATCAAAAGGAGTTTAAAGAGACTAGACTAAATAATGTTAAATCCAGGTGTAGATATGCTATGTTGCAATGATGTATAAAGCCCTAGATGAATCCAGCGGCGTATGCTTTGTTTATTATATGTTGGCAAACGATCTGAAGCACAATACTTAGAGGTGATTTGCTTTAAGTGTGGATTCGCATTTGCACAACTATGGACACCGGTTGCATGGCGAGCGTTTATGCGTTAGCGCGTAGTCATGGCGGCGTCGCACCAGGGCGCCCATTTGCGTCCTCTTTGGAAACACATGTGGGGCCCACTTGGCACAATCACGACATTCTTGGGCGGCGTCGACTATGACACATGGGATGCTAAGCCCGACATGGCCAGGGAGTCGACCGTACGCTGGATGCGACAGCGGTATCGCTGGTGACGGCGCCTAAATGGCAATGATGACACTTTCAACGTGGAAGGTAGGTCGGCCCGATAACCGGTTTACCTTTGGGCGAGACTACTCGGCCTCAATGGTTCAACCTTAAATTGAATGGCGGCTCCATGGCTGGAACACTAATGATTCAATGTGTTGGGCGGACATTTAACAAGTCACGCGCGGGCTATAATGATAGGTAGATGAGTATTTTAACATCCAAATTACAGATGCGACTTGTATCTTATCTTGGACGTTAACCCATCTTGCATTTTGAGATCAAAATGGAAAGAATACTGATGAAGTTCTATCCACCACACTAGATCCGCCCTCCTGTTTTTCCTGCTTGCAATTCTTAGCTAGAGGCAACAGGCAAGATCGATGCTAAGGCAGCTACAAAAGTAGAAAGAAAATTTGATAAAATGTATGATATATCCACAATGAAATTCAGGGTTGCATACTTTTCGACAGAAAGTAAAGATAAGTGCAAATCTATTTTGATTAGTTATTTGACGAGGAAAAGATGTTACTTGCAAATGATAGCTGACTAAAAGCAAGAGATTGGCTGGTTGGATAAGCGGAAGCTGAGAAAATGGCAGTAGGTACGAAGCACTTTGTATAATTCACAATTATTTGTCTTCAGCATTTGAGGAGGTTAACGATATAATAGAACTTCATCACGAAGTTCTTCCACATTTTGATCTCAAAAAATGCAAGTCATTCACGACCAATTCGAAGATAGTGATACATGTCTACCTTGTAGTTTGAAAGAAACTCATGAATGCTCTTGGGATTTAAAGCGGCAAAGATGCAAATCCTGCAGACTGTGGCAACTTTTGGACTAATCCTCATGGATAACATGGCAAGAATGTCTCTTTTGATGGTGAAGTCTGCAAATCTTTCAGAAGATGACTCAAAACTTGGATGACTCAAAACTTGGATCAAAGAAGATGACGTGATCAATACATGATGAAGCAGATGCACCCCTTAAAAACGTAGGATCGTAAGTAATCCCATGGCTAGATGTGAGAAGCCAACCTTTTTTCATTTTTGTACAAATACCACAAAAACTGTTATGCGATGTTGCCCGTATCCACAATTCTCAAGTGATAACTGTGTTTCACACTTATTTTTAGTCGCTTGAGTCAGATTGATGGTGGGAACTAAGGCTATCTCTGCTTCTCTATAAGTGGGGATGCTTGGGGCAGCGAAAATCACTTGGGGCGAGGGTTCAATTATCTCCATCAAGCCCCAATCCCCTTACTAAACCTAGGTAGAAAGAGGGTGAGACAACTTAACACATCTCTAGATGGAAAGGGGATGAGACCCTTGAGTAGAGGCTCGTGGACTTTGAAGGAAATAAATAGAGTCATAGATTTCAAATAATAGATTATGGCATTATGGCTATCATTGATTCATTCAAGGAATAACTGAACATTCATTTACTCATTCATTCATTTATGATATAATTCATTGATTATGGCATATGTCTATCAGGAAGGTTGCTGCCTATTTTAAAATTACTGGCACCACTCTTAGAAAGTGGTTGAATGGTGAAACATGTGATACGTTTAGGGGTATTCTAAAGAATTTGATAAAGGAAGAAAAAGGGGTGTTGTCAAATGGTGCTTTCAAATGACTGATAATAATACCAGCTTCAAGATTGCACCATTTTGGGGAGAGACGAGGGTATATATACGTCTTTGGGCTCTTTCTCCATTATCGGCGTCTTCTCACAGCAGTTTTTTTGGGTCTTAGTCGTCGGCCAAGCATTGATTATTTGTTCATGTTTTCATTCTTTTGCTTCTCTTCCATGCACCAAATTGTGGATCTGTAAGTTTTTAGGGAGAATCATTAAAGCGCTTTGTGGCCAAATTTTACTTGCATGCATGGATCTTGAAGGTCCTGCATCAAATTCTCATGTGATTAGTTCATGTTTTTAAGTTCTTTTGTGTCTCTTGCATGCGATTTACAGGGATCTATGGACGCTGAATGATTCTTGCTTTCGCTTAGGCTATGAAATTTTTATGCTTGCATGGATCTTTAGAACAACATAAATTTCTATGATTAGTTCATGTTTTGGATTCCTTTGCTTCTCTTACATGCACATTTGTGGATCTATCAATTTTATGGACTTAGTTAACATGAATGATTCTTTGATAAAACTTTGGCTCGATTTTGCCTTTTGCATGCGAGGGATCTTGGAAGGTCTTGCCTGGGTTCTGTAGCGTTTGGTGCTTCGATTATTCTATGATTAACGTGATTTTATTAGACCGATTTGTAGGTATTTAATATTTTTTTCCTTTTTGCTCCCATGCACATCTATTCAGGCCCGGTTGCTTCCTTTTGTGAATAAGCTCTTACTGGTGTTCGATCATCAGCATAAATAACCTTCCCTCTGGTTTTGATTTTGTGTCAGTTTGTTTCTACCGTTCTTTTCTTGGTTTTGTTTAGGAGTTATCTCTTTTCTGCCGCCTTTGTTGGTTGCCTATTCTTACAACATATAGCAGTTTTATGAAATCTCAATTTGTGTTTTAAGTTATACTTGGTTTAGCCTAGTGGTTCTGAGGCTTTTATTCGTATTTGGGGTGGTAGGTTACGAGTCTCCCCAATCAACCGTACCCTTTAAAAGTGATTTCTTATTCAACCGTCTTCCTTACAAATGACTTCTTATTCCTTTACGTATTTGCCACTATGTGGTCAGCGTGTTTTTTGTTTAGTTGCCATTTAGATTTGTTTGCCATGATTTTCTTTCTATTCCAAATTGTTCCTAGGGTTTAGTAGTTTTAGTTTCCCCGGGTTTCCTTAAGTAACCACTTTGTTGTGTTTGGCATAATCTTCTTATCTTGCTTGAGAATTACATTGGGGATTTCACGATGCTCATTTAACATGTAATAAACATATAGTAGCAATCACACTTTGCTCATCATCTTTTAGAAGTTCCTCGTTTATTCGGCGGTTTCCCCTTCGAGGCCGAGTCTCTCACCCGTATGCGATTGACACCGGATATGGCTAAAGGAAGAGCGAACTATATAAATCAGGGCTCTTTCTGCATTGGCGTCTTCATAAGCGGTTTTGGAGTCTTAGTTCCCTCCCCTTCCACCCTAAGTTGTTTTGCATTCATGTTTTTCATTTTGTGATTCCATTTCAGCATTAGCTCGCGTGACCATTATCTATATTTGAGGTTATATTGTTTTAGATATGATGTTATGTCGCGTGGCTCGTGGCCAGCCCTCTTTGTATTTGAGAGGTTATGTTGTTTGAAGATATGTGGCGTGGCTCGTGACCTTATCTCTTATTGGAGTTGTGATTTGTCATGGACGGGCCCGAACTTTGGGAGGCTTGGCCCGGCATGATAGCTTCTATTTTTGAGTTATTGCTTCTTTTTTGTGTTGTTTCTTTTCAGGTCATCTCTTATCCTATGGCGACTTTGTTAGTTACTTTTCTAACGTCTAATGCATTATGTTTGTTTCTTTTTCTCCCAGAACAGGAGAATTGATCACTGCTATTTCAACTAACTTTGTTAGAAGCTCTCCCCATGGAGTTTAGATGCATCGATGGGTTGCGACCTCCATCTTGGCCTTCTCGACTTTTTCATCAATGATCTCACTGATAGCTGGGCTTTTCGCTTCACGGCCGTCCGGACATATTGGACTTCACCGAAACCAGCGGATTTTCATCCGGTGATAAACTTCGTCACGTTGCCTCTATTGCCTTTCTTATTTTCACGCCATCTTAAAAGGGAAGCAGGTTTGTTCCTATGGCAGGTGCGCAGGGATTCACGAAGACCCGTATAAACTAGATGAGTGTATGGAAGGGTTTTCGATGTTTTCGTCAGGCGCTAGGTTCGACCTCTTCTGCCGACATTCTAGTGTATTTTCCACGGAAGGGTGTTTTTCCAGCGGTTTCGCGTGCATTATATAGGGTGTTTCTTCTCACCTTAAGCATGGGCTGGCATATCTCATGTAGATAAAGGTAGATCGGTTGTGGTGGTCGGACTTAGATGAATTTACTATCACCTTAGATATTTTTCAAAATTGGCAGCCTGCTGGCTGTGATGAAAGATATGATTATCTATCAGGCCGGTTTTCCCCCTCCAGACGAGTCTCTCACCAAAATCCAGATTTTGTGTTGTAGAGTCCTAGTATTATGGCTGCACCAGCTCTGGCACCTAGTGCCAAAAGAAGCAAGCTATTAGAAGTTCCTCAAGGTCCAAAAGAAACAAAAGGCATGAGGACAAATTTGTGGTCATTGATAATGGAATTAGAGCAAAAGGAAATAAAAAACTAGTAGCTAAGCTAAAATAAAAGATGTTGGAGAAGAAGAAAAAGGGTCGAGCTCAAAAAAAAAAAGGGTAAAAGAGTTAGAGGCTGCAAGGAAGGTACAATAGTTAGAGGGGCGTTCTTAAAGGGCTAGGGCGAGAATTTGATAAAATGTAAAAGACACATCCACCTATCAAAATTGAACGCATACTTTAAAGAGGGTGGTGATCTAAATTTGAACGCAGTTAAGTTATATGGCGAGGAAAAGATGTTCACTGCAAATGCGTAAGCAACTAAGGTTAAAGGAATAAAACACGGATAAGCAGGGCAAAATGTATGATGGGAAGCAATGGACACGGTGCAATGCCGACATTTGAGGGGTTGAACATACCAGCATTTGGCGGTTTGCGGCTCGTCGCGACCTCCTGCGGCTCGTTGATTACATCGAGCGATCGCGAGAGGCTTACATCGCGTCGGGAAGCCACCCTCGATAGACGGGGGAGAGAATGCGACTTTCCACATAACGATTAGTTTTGATCTTGAAGCATATATATAAAGAAATTCTGGTGCCGCACATCGGGGTTAAATGAATTCTTAGGTTTCACTTGGGGTTTGCGGATCTGGCAGCAGGAGACATGACGTCGGCCTTAAGCAGGGAACATCTGCCATCATCTACATTCCATTGCGGCTGCGGCGCTTTATGATTCCAAGCTTTTGTTCATCAGAGGCTGTCGAAATTTCTGAAAACTTCCGGGCAAGATCCCCAGATGCATTATTTTTGTGATAACTCACTTACGGTAGGAAACTTCCGCGGAATTGACTAGCGATTGGAATATATGAGGTTAATCAATTGATTAGTTGTGGCTCCACTGATTAGTTTCTGTAGCAAGCCCGGCAGTAGCGGTGGAATCACAGACCTTAGATTTGAATATGCTTTTAACTGGTGGGTTTAACTGAGCCGACAATCATGGCTCATCCCTTTCTAGTAGTCACTATCTTTGGAGACAGCATTGTTTTGCATATTCTTCTCATCACAATTTCAGCGACATTCTTTTTTACTTTGATTTTTAGATTTTAGGGAAATTGGGCCGGAAAAAGCTTTCGCGATTGTTTATTTTGTATCGTAGAAGGTAAATTGTATGATTTTGCTTTGAGTTCATGGCTTTAGGATTATTCAACATGCTGGATTTGTATCTCAGCATGCTTGTCAAGGTTTGCCGATTTAACCGACATGATCAGGTTTTATGATCGAGACTCACCGCATAGATGGCTTATGTAAAATCATTGATGGTATGCAGTCTGAATCTTAGGCCCAGGACTACGCTAGCAGCGTCAGTTTACTTCTAGGAACGAATCAGGGTACGACTAATCAATTTGACACCCTTGTTGCGATTCCACTGCAGTCAGAATTCTGGGTGGGAAGTTTCGACGTGGAGTGAGTTATCACAGAAAAATAACAGACGGGGATGCTTGCGGGAGTTTCAGGAAATTTTGACAGCTCGGATGAACAAAGCTTGGAATCATAAAAAGAGTGCCAGGCTGCGTGGGTAGCGGGCGGTGAACGGCCTGGCTGACGCGATGTATGCGTTCGCGCGGCGTCCGGCTGCCGGGTTGGTGGAATGGGCGTGTTTTGAATTCTAGATGATCAAGCCCCGAATATCATATGAACTGGGCGTGGCTTGGGCATTACCGACCTTCCGACCTGGTTGATATACCCCGACAGGTCGGGTATTTTTTCTCGACCTTCCGACCGTGCCAAAATCTACGTTTACGTTTTCCTTATATAACATAAGATACATTTTAAACAACAGCTGGCTTAAACTTGGTTGGAAGAAGATTCGAGATTCAGAATTCAAGGCCTGTTTTATCATGAAATCAGAGGAATGTTTTAAAGTTTACCTGAAGCCGAAATCCCCTCTCAAATCAGCTTCGAATACCTCTCCAAATCAGCGAAATCCATCTACAGATGCAAAGATGCGGTCAGAAGCATTAGTGAAAACGGAGGGGCAAAGCTTACAGCAGCAGGGGTTTTACAGAGGCGCTTCGTCGTAAAAAGTCTCTGTTTTTAGTTTTAGAAAGCAGGGGAGGCAGGACACAAAGGAGGAAAAATTTTTTGGGTCTTTTTGACCAATCGACCTGGGTCAGTTTAGACAGGTCCGGAACAGGTCAGGAAGCGTTGGAGCAGGACGGGCTGCGGGTCGGCTCCGGCTGAATAGAGTGGCTTCCGGAATCCGGCATGCCAGTCTCAATGGTCGTTAATCATTTCTGTTATATTGAGTTCGTATTCCACATGTGCTGGCTATGGATTCGACTGGCAGGAGACCTTGAGATAAATGCTTATGATGGCCTCTTTGGTTTGAACTTGGTTTCTTTGCATACATGGCTAGGACTTATGTTGTTTTGCGGTTGGTTTCCCGTAATTCGGGTGGTTTCTTTCATAATGGATAAGAAGCAGTGCAAGCTATGAATAATCAGTTTGATATTTATATTCGGATGTCTTCTAACTTAGTTTATTTGAAACACTGTGGCTGGTTGATGATTGAAGTTTTGTGCTTTCTCAGTTGCCTTCTCAGCTGTTTTAGAAGCGTTTGCTGCACAGCCAACCAATCTAACATTCATAACCAATGCCACTTGGCAGGCACAGGTTTTGGATTATCTCATTTAGCAGGCTCCACAGAAATGGGTTTATGCCATAGCAGGTTTTAAGTTTTATGGTGCATGTTTGGGTGCTTTAAATAAGCTTGCACCTTCACAGATGTTGGGTTGTGTTAAGCCGTTAATGCTGCTTTGCAACATGTATTTAAAGTTGAGCAAGGTGAGAAATGTATGAGAGGCACATCCAATAGATGGATATTTGGAATGATCTTGATGTTTTTATGTTGTACTGTGCACATGGTAGTCTATCCTAGTATGTTATGTCTCATATACCTAACATTTGCAGCCAATTTGGAGGAGCTTCTCCACAAGCATGTATCTGATTATCATGGAACATACTTTGGCTTTGTGCGGCAGAACGGGGAGGATTTTCTCCACGGGCAGTGTGATCTACCAACAGATACGTACAACTGGCTTCTCACAACTCTTCACAAAGGAGCAAAGTCAGTTCCACCCAACAATGGATGTTAATATGTTAACATTCTGGATATAAATAAACGTGTTTGAGAATCTTTGGGACATCGGAAGCGCGGTTCAATATATAGGACTTGGAAACGGTAGCGAGGACGACAGGCCGGTAATTTGGTGAGCTAAAATCCTTAGGATTCATCTCGCATTTCGATCATTGTTAATAACCGTATGAAACAGGATTTGGAAGCGTTCGGTTACAATAAGTTGTAAGCGGTTTATGAATTACTAGAATTTATTTATGATATATTATAATAAGCGAAAACATTTGCCTTGGTACATTCTCTGCATTTTTAGACATCTTTGCTTGTCATGAAGACTATGAGACTTTAAACATATGAGAGAGTAAGTATTCTAGCCTCTATTTCAAGGTAACTAGGATATTTGGAAAACGACACTAAACACAAACCAATGTGGTCGCTGTTTGAAATATTTTGCAGCTCAGATTTAATATTTTTCTATGCATAAGTTTAAAGCTCACAAAAGCTTTGCTTTGTTTTCCATAAAGTTTAGTTGCTTGTTTCGTAACTTTCACGTGAAAGGGTGAGCGACAGCATTCATTTTCTCGATAGTGGAAATAGAATAGGTCGGCGCGTATTTTGTTACTAACTTTTGAGGATGTATGCACATAATGGGGTTTGTTTGAGGAAAATTTGCGATTTACAATTGAATTTTGAAGAAATGAATATGTCAATATATATAAAACTAGAACTTTATATCTTTTTGATTTAACAAGGAAGCGACGATGACCTGCAATGCTACTAAACGGCCATTCTGCTGGCCTGTTTGACGTTTGGCTCCCACCTTTACATTTGCTTTTGGTCTTATAATTAGGTATAACTTCTTAAGCGGTATAAGTTCACAATTCTAAAGTTTGGTTGGGTTTGTTGGATGGGCATGGTTTGGCCACAGTAGGGTATATTGTATTAAGTTTGGGTGGCTGGGCTTTGAATTTATCCTCGGCGGGCATGTTGAAACAGCCTGTACATATAACACAAGGAGCGTATTTAGGTTGTGCGGTGAGATTGCTTTTCCTTTATGATAATTTGCAATAGCCATATATGATTTAAAGGCATTAATTGAACTGTTTCATATTTATGCTTTACATAGAAGGTCTTTCAGCATGTGTTAGAATACTTAACGCGAATGAATAAATTACAAATAGAATAGTAAGGCAAAGGTTTCTCGACATGTTGGCAGGCGATATCCTCTTGATCATCTAGATAAAGTTATCAAAAAAGCGTGAGCTTGATGAATCGTGGCATGCTTCAAGGACAAGCGGGCTGGAGTTCTGACATGGATAGCCAAATAGAACTTGCATACTACAAGCTACTCATCCGACGCAGCAGATTAGGTTGCATTTATTCTATGCTCGATTATGCATTTCCATTATTCTTTAGTGTTACGGCATGTTAAAATGTGCTCCTATGTTCCTATGGCTTTATATTTGGAATGCAGTTTATATGAATGTTGTTTTGAAATTTACCCATGTCTATTATTTCTTAGAGCGGTTCATCACATATAGTAGCACACTACGCATATGCCACTTTGAATGTCATTTGGAAACATGAGAACAAATATTAGTAATGCTTTATAGTCAAAGCGCGCCGTTGCAAACTGATTACGCGGTATTAATGCTTGAGTATTTGGAGGACATGGGAAGCTGGATTCTATTACTTTCTGGTGTCTATTAAACGTTTGGACGGTTAGATCAAGTCATTCTTTGGAACATAGATACCCGGTTAAGAAACGTCACTTTCTTTAGAAACGGAGCAACCGGACTATGAATATGGACCGAAACGCAACAGCCAAGCGTAAAACGGAACCTAAGCGTTCATTTAACTGTCGTTTGCGTTGTTTCAGATTCGAGGATAATGTATTTGCGTTTGTTGTTCGCGGAGTTCTTTGTTTGGCATGGTAGTTATTATTTTGTGACAATGGGTATCGCCTTCTAAACTTTTTATCCTTTATTTGCATTTGGCGAACTGGCCCGGTGACGTTTCAGCACCTAGTCTAAAAACACCTAGTCATAAATCCGGAATGGAGGCAGCCAGGACGGCCCAAGCAAATGCGGCTTCGCGAACTTGGAGGTCAAGCTCAAGCTAGTGCATCAATAACTTGTACGGTCTCCGGTAACAGAACACAACCTAGCAGAGGCCCCAGAAAGGAAGGAACAATGAACCGTAGGTGGGTTAAAGACGACGATGGCGGCTTTTCGATCTTTTATAATGAGTTGGGGTTGGTGTGGGCCAGAATTCTTAGAGATGTTGGCGTTGTTGGGTGGAGCATTCTTGTGGCGTTGGGGGAAAAACTTAAATAAGCGACAAGGCTTATATGAACGAGTTGTTGGTAATAGCGCAAACTGAAACGTGGCTAAGAAACGATAGAACATCGCTTGTGAGTAAATCGGACTTTATCTTTGGTTGTAACGAAGCCGGTAGTTCGATGATAATGGTTCATTATAGATCTTGAGACTATACCCAGCCGGGAAGTCATGGATATGGGGAAACGACTATGATCTCGGACACACGACATGCATATATATTCCGGGATGTATATTTGTACAATTTGCTAACATTTTTTATAATTGCCGCCAGTTTCCCCTCAAAACCAGCCGGTAGGGGTGCTTTAATCGGACATAAAATGATGCGCTGCTGGTACTGGGTCTATAAGTAGGTCGTCTCTTGAATGATAAAACATTTATGTTTTACGTTGTATTTCATTTATTCTTGTCGTTCTTTCTGCGATACTTGTGCGCCATGTCTTTATCTGGCGGCAAGGTTTATTCTATCCTTCTTCAAACTTCAGTGGTGGTGGCGGTACATGCACTCGCATGGGGATAAGTTTTAATCAGGTACGGTTTCATATATATAACGGTGCGTTTAAATATGGTGAAAACTTTCGTTCTTTTATTGACCCGATGCTTTGACTTCTTCGCAACTTATTATTTGATTGAATGAGCATTTGGGTTTGTTGTTTTCTTCAATTCATTCGATCTAATTTTTTGTGGCATTTTAACTTCTTGATATTTTGTTTGGCTTCAACTCAGGCATTAAACGTTAACAAATACCCTCGCTATGGATAGCTTAAGTATTCTAAACCTAACCAAAGAATCAATGAAGCGGAAACGCAGCGTTTCATTTTTAATGAACGGTGGTTTCCTCGCTTATTAGCGGGGTTTGTGGAGGACATATTTACTTATAGCAAACTGCCTTCGCAAGATCAACACGAGGAGTCGAGAAAGAGGTTCACGAGGATTACTTCATTTGCGGATCATGCGCAGATGCTTAGGAAAACCTGAAGCGAGCGTTGAGCAGAGACGGTGCCTTCGGGTTAGTCTTGATGATATGGAGGTGGTTGGCGGCCGAGCTTTAGAATTTCAATTTGACAACTTTCAACGGCGGAGGGGCCTGAACGTCGCGCAATTCAGGAATAAGGGCGCGGTATCGAAACGGCAGGGTGGTGAAGACTAAGAACTTCAAGAGATGTTAAGAACTTGCAAATGGGTGCGCGGTGAGGATTAATTACATCCTAGAGGCGAAGGCATCAAATACCAAAGTTGTGCAGATCTTGGCGTTAGACACGGTGATCCTTTCGGCATCAAGAACCACGATAAAACGTCGTTGTACATTTTGGGCCATTTTGAATGCGAAATGGCGCATTCTGAGAATCGCTGATGATAAACCGAGCACGAAAATAGAAATTAATTCAGGTGTCTTAACGGGCGACGCCGGAAAACTGAAGCGTAGCGAGTAGATGAGGCAAACTTTAGAATAAACCCTTAGTAACTAGAGCAGGCGAAATGAAACTCACAGCATCCTTGGGGACGGCGGCGTTGTGGCTGATCCCATATTGACTGCGTGGCAGCGCCGCCATGAAGCTTGGACAGAGGTTTGGCGAAACAGGATGGACTTTCTCAAGTAAATTGATACCGCGATGGATCATTTTGTCACTATCACATCAAGTGTATAATAGATGCTATGGTCGAGATCTCGTTTTGTAGTGAAGCGGTAATAATGCAATAAAGCAAATAGAATAATATTTTAATGTCACTGAAGGCCGCTGAATGTTAACAAATGGCGACTAGTCGGCCGCTGGCGTCATGTCGGCAATACAACTGGCATCAGCGTAAGTTTACTGGTGACTTCGCGTTGGGCTTCAGCGGCGTTGGGACTATGGGTTACCATGGCCATGTAAACGGTTTTTTATGTGTTTGAGGCATTTTGGGTTGAGATCAAATTGCCATTCTTGTGTGTTCAGAATGGAACTTTTTGTATGGTTGGAAAAGAAGGACAGAGCCTGCTGTGGGTGGCTGACGGAACTGCGAGGCATTTGGATGCGGCTGCGATTTCAAATCTGCAGATCAAACCACCATCAACTCAACTCAAAACTTCAGCTTTCGTGTAGCGGCTTCCACTCTACCAAGATCATGGCTGCGATACCGCGCCACCTTGCGTGGACTGCTGTAATATTGCGGGCATAAGAAACGCCTTTCAGCGTGGTAAAATTTTGCCTTCCCGCACCTTTAATACGGCAAAACATACGCAGCGGCTTACCTCCTTAGGATACAATGTTTTGAACCTTGTCCATGCTGTATTTATTTGTACAATCCACCTTGTTACACCAAGGATCCAAACCTACAATCCATAATTCACAAAATGTCAACACCCAGAATCCGGCAACTCACGATACCAAGCTGGCCCAGCGGCGGAAACTGCCGGTTGACCCTCCGACGACTTTCAGGTTCCATGAAACTTACACATTCTAACTGCTAATGGTGGTGAAGAAGTACTGAATCTTTGGCACGATAGGAAACTTGACGCTAAATCCATCTCTTTGAGATAATACTCGTTACCACTTGTCCATCAAGTATACAAATTCAAGGATGTACTTTATCCACAATACTCTCAATATATATACATAAATATTTGCTAAGCAAGCTAAACAAAGCTTTTAACTCGGATCACAACCGTGATCCTCAGCTATTATTTGCCATGTCGCGGGAACCAACGCGCTTGCTTGTTCCACTTTGCACATGCACTCGCTGAGGAGTTAGTCCTCTTGGCAATTAGGGTACGATGCTACTTTCCACATGTCGAGCAACTTTATAACACTCATCTCGTGATGTGTGATCGATCGAGCCTTATGTCGCATCTATATGATTATTACGCCAGCCAAAGACAAACAGCCAAGGTGGTTATGTTGTTTCGCTTAATTTTAATGCATCTATCGTGAGCCGAAAGCAAAGTTCCAAAAATTTGAGCCCTCGGCAGGACGCTCTGTACCGAACCCCGGCAGAGGTGGCTTGGTCAAGGATATCAGATGACGCCCATACCGCTTATGGCGTGCGCTGTCGCGTCGGGTAGTATCTTTGACCTCGCTATCTCAGAATGGGTTGGTGCAATGGCCGCCTTCCGCCTCGCCGACTTTGTAGACGTGAGAACCACCAAGGGGCGGCTCCGCAGTGGTGGATTATCCACCGGTTGAGGAACGCACCGCGACCGGGTTACTCATTTTTCCATCGACGCATTACCCCGACGAGGGAAGTAGATTCCCACTCCCCACCCTGGGCCTCTTGCTCTCATGGACATCTCCGCTGGAAGCTCCCTGCACCCCCATCAGCCTCAACACACCAGCCCAGCTCAAGCGCTCGACTACGACCATGCAGGACCTATGCCCACCGCTGAGTAACAGGATCTCGGCGGACCGCTGCAACTCCCCACACACTTCAAGAACACCGCCAAATGACTCACCTCCGCTCGACGGGCCGCAGAAAAGATGCTTTTGGGAGAGGCCGCCACCTGCGAAGCCTCAGCACCACCACCTTTCCCCGCAACCCATGGCTTGATGATGAGTGCCTGAGCTCAAACGCACACTCCCAAGAAGTCAATGATCCCATCTCTCACCACAGCCGGCCAACACCACCGCCTTTCTCAAGAACAAGAAGGCTGATACCGCAGCATCGCCATCAGATGTTTGGTCTCCTCGGACCGCACCCCGTGACATTCTCGAGAAGGGTCTGAGCAAGCCCCGCACGTTCACCTGGAACATCACCGGAGCAATGGGTACGCGATTTGGTATCACCGTGATGACCTCATCGGGGTCGCACCGGGCCCTCTTACTACCGATAGGCAGTATGGCTCAAGTTATCACGAGGGGATGTCATCATGGGCCTACAGCCAGCTTACCGGGAAGTGCCAGATGATGGCATGCGTGCGTAGCTTCAAATGTGGCTGGGTCAATCGGTACCGCTCTCACTGCATTGTTCAATAAAAGCAATGCAGAAGGTTTCCCTACTAATGGACCACTGGGTGAGTAAGGCTCCATATACAAAGTGAGACCCTCAATGTCCGCACCAACCACCGACGATGGTCGCCTCTTTGCAAAACCGCTGGCTGGCATCCTTGGAGCGTCACGACAATATGGGCGAGTGGTTCCGGGAGGTGCTGGCCTACACGTGTTTCGCCCGCATTATTCCACCATTGATCATATCTTCACTTCATGCCATTGATTGAAGATAGCAGAACTACCGCTAACCTCGGTGATCAAGTGTTTCGTGGATTTTGCAAAGGCATTCGGCCACGCATCTCCACGTTATGGACGATTGCGCCAGCTCGGGACTTCGACTGGTGTATCGCAAGATAGGTCAGACGAGGCATGCTCTCAGTCAGACACATCGCCACAAAGACAAATGGGTGACCAAGAGCATTGAGTGCCGTATTGCCCCTCTCCCCACACTCTTGGGTCTCTACATTGATCGGGCTTGAAGATTGGCTCTCTCGAAAGCATGGAGGTGCTAATATGGTCATGCATCACAATCCCAAGAACTCATATATGTCGACATGTCAAACCTCATGGCCTATAACGAGACATGCAACGCCACCGATGCTCTTGACACTTTGCCAATTCAATCGGGCATGCAAAGTTGCTAACTTGGCCAAAACTAGGGTGTCAAGTAGTTGCATCATCCCGTCAGCCAAGGCTTCCCACATTCATTTCAACAGTAAGCGGAGGTAGAGGTGGCCCGGACCTACAAGTACTTGGGGATTGAGTTCTCAACTACAACCATTGGGATGCGCTATCGTGTTATGGGTCACCAAGGGTTGGAAAGCACTATATGCCATGCGTAAATGTACCACAAGGCGAAGTTGTATGCCCGGGGTCACCAAATACATTTGTTTCTCGCCTGGCTGGAGCCTACTTTTGTATGGGGTAGAAGTTTGGGGTCCGATATCCCTCAACACCGAATGACCTCAGCAAAAGTGTATGGGCCTTCTGGCACGGGCCCTCAAAAGTGAAGTCCACGGGCCCGCATCAGATCCTACTCCGCGAGACGTGATTTTCTACCCCTTCAATCCGCTGCATTGGAACGCCATATCGCTTACTTCCAAAAGGTGGTCGCTATGGTCGATACATCGCTTTGCCCCGGGCTTGCTTTGGCCACGCGCTAATGGGTCCTCAATCACCAAATCCTCGCCGGAAAGACAAGCGTGCTGGTTCTCGTCACTGGGTGTGCAGTAAAACGATGTGTCCGTGGCTGACAAAGAAAGATCGCGAGGCACTTAAACTATACCTGATGCTACTTCTCCTTCGCGCAGGGCCGGATGCAGAGCTCGACACATGTTAAGTCGGGCACACTATCGCCAGCGAAGTCATCAACTTAGGCTTCCACAAGAGGCCCAAGGCCTCAAAAGCATTTTTGTACACCCGTACTACCCATGAAGAAACGCGCAGAAGCTTATAGCTTCCATTCGCGATGGGGCACATCAGCCCAAGAGATTGAAACAGTATGCTGGGCTCGGTAGCACGGGAGCAAAGGCTTTGGCTGCTGCCGCCACCAGGCGCTGATGAGGATGAATGTCATGCCCTCCGTGACCGCCAAAGATTTGCCCATATCCGAGCCATATGTTCGTATTACTTGGGTGCCCGCCAGCCGTTGCATCGCCATTATGCCAAGGCTGGGTTTGTTGGGGGTCATACCTCCAGAGGTTATGGATGCACTGACCGCTTTGTGTCCTACGACTCAGACATTGAACTGCCCCATGCAATTGCAAAGGTGCCGCCAGGCTTATTATCGCTAAGGTTTTTCCTCGAACCCTTCTAAAGGGTTTCTAATCTGGCCAAGAATATGCTTTACGCTTCTTTGTTTGGGTCCCATAGGCCAATTGGTCTCCGTGGACGCTTAAAACCTATTCTATTCTATCTATTCTCAAGCTTGGACAAATGAGATGTTACCCTGATGGCGTTTTGAAGGGGAAAAAGAAACTGCAGGAGGTCTAGGATGGATCACCGCATTTATTGACGATCCATGATGTTCAATGTCAATAAGTTTGGGAAACAATTGTCGTTTCCATCATTTAGACACTCTGTATGCAGATCAAACCATGTGTTACAATATGATGTAATGAAGATAAGTAATGGGACCATGGCCAACTAAGGCAAAATGTGGTTGACTCCCTAAAGCCTAGGAAGTCTTTGACCACCTACCTTATCGTGATGTTGTAACATAGAAAGCTATTTTTCATAGAACTGGATGTGTTTTTTTTTTGGCTAGAATCCTTTGCCCTAAGGTTTTTCAATCACATGTTCGTTGGAAGCCGGTCACTGCGGATCGCCATTCGAAGCTTTTAGTAAGTGGTTGCCGCCAATATCTTAATGCCTTGTATGTGTCATCATAAGATCTCATACAAGTTTGCATGATCAAAGAGCGCGGATACTTGAAGGAAGTGTCGCATAAGATATTTCGGGTAACTTGCTCGGGTCCTCAAAGATGACACAACTTACCGTAATATTCCAAAACAACTTTAAAAAGGACTACGATGCATTTGCATAGTTTAGACCAAGAATGTAATCTTATCGCAAGATTCTCATGTATCGCCTAGAATGTGGATAAATAATTAAGAATCCATTTCCTAGCGAGGTTGTATCTGGCACCGAAATTCATAACGCCATGAGGAAAAAATGTTGCTACAAATTCTGGTTAACAAAAAAATTGATTATTTATGTGCATCAATGGCACACATATTCGATAAGTTCCAGATATTAAGTTCAAGTTTTGGTATGCAGTGAACGATGATAGTGATCCATAATGCTGGATACTTATTTTGGTATGCAATGATCTTTTATGCAACGTATGATAATTACGCATAAATTCGTCTTCCCTTTTTTTTGGATTATGGATGTGTTTGTCTTGGATTTAAGCATTAATCGAGGGTTCAACTCTTACTACATAGAAGATATCCTTAGCATATAATTACACATGAATTTGTCTTGCCCTTTTTTTTTGTTTAGATTGGCAACATAAAGTTAGGCTTTCTAACTAGAATGACCTTGTTCTCTCTCTGGCATGTTTGTTGAAGCCGCAAGGCCAGGACCGCTGTAATTTCGAAGTTTGGTAAGTGCTTCCTTACTTTGAACTATTAACAAGTTTTAAAGGATCGCTAATGTAAGCATGTTGGCCCGTGCTTTGGTCGTGGTTGATGAAAGCTGTCAGCAAGATATAAAGTTTAGCAGTATTCCCCTTAGTAGCTACAGTTGACCTAGAGTCCATGGTTACATGGCATTAAGGTTGCCGCTATTCTATCAAATTGCATTCTTTGAATAGATTTGCATTTAAGGAATGTTTTCGATAGCATCACACTCATTATTGCATTATTTCTAATTACTAGAAATGGATGTGGAGAGATCAAGCATTTGGCAAGATCATAGGAAAAGAAAAGATCATCCCATGGCACTCGACAACTTAGGGATGACATGCCATTTGGTTAATTGATAAAAATTTATTGTAACATTCATATGCAGAAGTTAGAAAAATAAATCGCCGCATGATAATTGGGCTAACGCAAAGTGGGTGAGATGGTTGGGGAGTGTTCTTGAAAAACTTTTAGTCTCGCATGCGTGAATAATGTCCAATAAGAAAACCGGTTGAGATGTGTGATTGGATGTTGGAAATATTATACAATATATGACACACATGAAAAGTGAAACCAAGAAATCAAGGATATAGGATTTGAGGAGTCAATATATACAAAGTAGGAATATGGAATGCAGAGTTGGTAGAGAACGTAAGGAGTGAGAAAGAGCATAAATAATTCAAGATCGCGAATTATGTGTAATTATGAGACAAATTGCCAAAGCTAGATCGCCATGAAGGCGAGAGTGTAGAATTCACACAACGGCCAAGATTGCATGCTCATACGCTTGTCTAGACAGATAAAGCAGAGATATATAATAGAAGTGTACAAGATAATGCTTTTATGGATTGTGGGAGGTAGCAGATCGGGCCAAGTTAATTGTAACATTATTGGCCTCTAGATTTTACATTGATCGGGCCAGATGTTGCAAAAGTTTTGGGCAATAAAACTCTGGATGAAACCGATATGGCCTAAAACTTGACGGATTTGATGTTAAAAGATAGTTTGATGCAAGCATTTATTACGGGAGCTTTGATTAGAGTGATTGCTAGAAGCCAACACCCACGACACTAGCATTGATAACACCATATTAAATGGAAGCTCCTTGCGTAGCGTATTTATGATGGGCCATACACACGTATGTTGTTGGACGCTTCCGGCGAAGCTCAAAAGCAACGCATATGGCTGATGCATTAATAGTCTCAACAATTGCAAAGAAAGGAGGTGTAGGTACGATATTGTTCGTGTAAATTATGGGCACATTGTGGCTGCACTTTAGATGCATTATGCAAGCTCCATGATGAGGGTAAGTCATGTCACATGGACATTAATCTTATTAACATTTTTCTAATTTCATGATACAAACTTCAAAGTGTTCGTAAGCATATGTGGAGTTTTGGAGAAATGAAGAGAATGAAGTTCAAAGGCCCAATGCATAACGTGACAACTCAGAGATAGAAGAATTGAAATTAATTGAGCTGATCGATTGACAAGGCCATGGGATCCATCCAAAAGACTATTTCTATGGTGGAAGTGATAACAAGAACTTGGCCATGTGTAAAAGCAAAGACTTGATATATATCCATTGATGTATTGTTTGAATGCTCTAGCAACTTTGTAAAAGGAGATAAACAACATCCTTCATCATTTGAAGAGCAGTGTATGGTCCATTTGCTATGGAATAGAACAAATACAAAGGGTCATCACTTAAGTCGTATGGAAGTGACTTGAGCTTGCTTCAGCGGATGCCGTTAAGGCACTTTACTACACGATAATGACATAAGTATTCCTTTCTCCACTATTAGAAGTGTTAGTACCCTTTCGTAATTGAATTAAAACATGCATAATGTTGAGGGAATGGATTCCTTTTGTAAACTTATGAACCAACTATATGTAAACAACCCTCAACCTATGAGGATAAAATGAAATTTATCTTCACGTTAATTTTTCGCCATTTTATTACATGTAATGGATTTCACATTGCTGAAGATGATAAGATGAAATTGCAAATTGTGAGAAAAATGAACAATAACCAATTAGGGCACAACAACATATTTTCAAATATAATAATAGTGGTTCCTATTGGTAACTTTGAATTAACTTTTGAAATTTGTTGTTGTAGGTGCATAACATTTGACGTTACTTAGTACTTCTATTAGTCATATTGAATGGCCGACGATAGATTAGTTCAACATAGGGAGCTACAGCGATACGTGATACAAAATGAGGATCTTGAATGGAAGCTAGATTACTGCCAGTCAAATAAATTACATGTATATCAACGTGAAAGGTCAAGAATCAGCAAGAGAATACCAAAGGCAATATGTGAGATCACACCGCTTGCAAATGACGTAGTAAATCGTAGACCTGTGATATACAATTCCGGCCAGCAGTAAAAGCCGCATTATTGGGCGGGTCCATCAGAATCGGCCATGTAATCTTTGTGGATCATTAGGATTTGTTGCAGCCGGAAGAAAAGTTCATTGTCAAGCTCCAATGGTAAAATCCATTTGCCGCACCTTATGGAAATGCCTCCATTTATTAAAAGAACTACTCACATGGCAACATATCAAAAGTAACGAAGTTGCACAAGAATATAAGAAATGCAAGAGAACAAGGTAATCGGGCATTTGCATCACTAGTGCAAAAACATCGGCGTAAATTCATGGACAAGGACCCATCGCTTAAGATTCATGGACAAATCTACCATAGAGTAGGCTCACTTGCTCCAACTGGAAGGAATTCCTCCCACATATGGTCGGGCTATATAATATCATGGACTCGACTTAATGCGAGATGACAAGAAAACTCCAAAATGTCGTATTCCAATTGATGTCCAACTAGATGCAATCATACCTTTAAAGTTAATCCATATGCAATGCTATTGGTAAGATGATGGAGAGGTGTATCGACAAGCTGAATTAGCTAATGAGCATGCTAATGTGAGAATGTTCATACTATCAATGCATGTGACTTAAAGATATGCCAGCATACAATGTTGCATGTATAAACGAAGTTGCCTCTATATCTCACGTGCACCCAAATGGAGAGCCTCCAACCAACGTAGAGATATATGCATACACCTGTAGATCTGGTAACTTGCAAACACAAGGATGTCACTAATCCTAATTACGGTGATCCAATGACATAGTCCATTGTTATTTCCGCTTTGGGAGACCAAGGTTGGAGCACGCTGTTTCAGAGGGATAATCCATCAAGTCGAAGAACAAGAATTACAATGTTGGAATTTATGCATACCGCTAGCACTATCAATCAGATACCAATGCTATAAAATCAACTTTTATGTGCCGGGTAAATTGACAAGAATATATTGTTGATGCATATGCAAAGCTGAAGGAAACAATCTAAATGGATTAAGCATAACCAAAAGACTTGTAAGGGCCGAACTATATCGTATCTCATGTATCACATAAGTCAAAGATCTCGAGCAAGGCTTGCTTTCTCGAAAGATGGTGATCTTGCCTTCAAGTTTCCAAGGATCTATAATGCATTGCAAACAAAACTACCAAGATGCAATGTCATACCGATGCCATGGTGTTTCGCATCTATTTACACGCTCACATGTAATCCAAGATGGGTTGAAATCCAAGAGAACTTATGATCCACATCAAACAAAGAAGTGATAGACCGTGATCTTGTGGCTAGGGTCTTTCATTTAAAGCTAGAGAGTTTTTAAAGGATATAACCAAAAGACATGTTGGTAAAGCCAAGGCATGGACATACACTATAGAGTTTCAAAAAGAGGCTTGCCACATTGTCATGCCACTCATACTACAGAGATGAAAAATTGATACAATTGAACATGTATGTGCACTAGTGCAGATACCGGATCCTAAACAACCAACCCGCATTCTGTAATGATCTTGTAATGAATCACATGATCCATGGACCATGTGGTCCCTCGACGTCCAAACATGCCATGCATGCAAGGTGCAATCGATTCTCGCCGTAAAGTGTTAAATGTAGAAACGCTTCCCAAGAGAATTTTTGTGATGCCACAAGCTCTAGCGAGAATTGCCACCCAATGTTACGTGAGGAGATACATTGTAAAAGTTACAAACCATCCAAATCGTCCAAACATAAGCATCGACAATAGCCGGGTAGTGCCTTATAATCCATATCTCCTTGTAAAGTAAAACAACATAAAATGTTGAGAATTGTCAAGGAATTAGTGGCATAAAATATATATATACGCGTTATCCACAAGGGATATGATTGCAAGTGTTGGGCTTAGCCCCACGTGATGATAACTCATTGAATTGGGTCGAGATCTGCATCGTTATTTCTAGATAGTAGGTACATATCCGCACTAAGGAATGTGGAGGCTAAATAAATGTGAGATGGGCGTAAAATTCACATACAATCATTCGCCTTCCAAAGACATCAAAGCATTTCAACAATGTTTGCAATACATTATCGACAAGAAGAAGAAGCTATATAGAAAGAGCAACAAGAGATGGTAATAATGCTTAACCGCTTAATTCAATTTGAATGCTACAAAATGAAAAAGCAAGATCATACACATATACGAGATTCCATGTACCACTACAAATATGATAAAGGGAAGGAGCAAAATAGCAAAAGTAGGCTAGGCTACGAAAAATAAGATTAAGATTATCACATCTAATGTATAATGTGAGGCCACTAAGAGGGAGAAAGATTCTATCTACGACAGCTATTACTCCATGCAAAAGGGGCTTACAAGTTATGATGACTTATTACATGTCAATGGAAACATTGCACAACCTTCAAAGATGCCGCATAAAGGAATCTCGGTTTGTCATTGACAAACCGTGGAATGGAATTGCATTGAAGAGGCAAATTTAACTAACAAATGCCGTCAATACTTATGGCAATGCTTCGTATTCATATGTGTATTCAATGAACCATGATCCACTTTCACTCATGGAATAAATTCAAACAAGATATGTGTGAAGATTATGTAAGACAAATGCAAAGAGCTTTAGCAGAATGCGTACCATTGATATCAATAATGAGACTTAGAGGCAAAACAACATGTCTTGTCGAACCATTGGCCTACCCCATTCCCCGAATCTAATTTACACTTCGACAAGACAATAGATTTTGATGTTGAGCAAGAGCAACACGGCTAGCAGCAATTATGAAAAAAGCTAACAGTGAACAACACCAAATCGCGAAATACAATCATAGGGTTTCTCACAAACCCTGTCACCAACAAGAAATGCCACAAAGATCGACGTCCGGGTGGTACGTGAAAGACGCTTCTTCTAAAACACACCGGATAAGCATACTGTCCAAGAACCTACCCGTCACACAAGAGTTTGGATGAATAGCAAGCCTGGCTAAAGGGTGCACGAACACATCTCGACTTCAAGTTGGGTTCTTAATTTAGATCCGTATTCAACATCAAATTTACTGCACCGTGTAGCCGAAACAAAATGTTTTCGGCGAAGCAAAAGTTCTTAATATGGGATGAAATAGGAATGACCACACATGCTTTACGCCAGCTGACAAACTTCTAAAGGAGGTAAGGCAAAATAATGAGCCATTTGGTGGCATTATAGGTCAGCACGTTGTGATTTCGCATAACATTGCCCGCTGCTCAAGAGAGCAAGCAAAGCACAAATAATTTCAAAGCGTAAAGAAAACTGCTGTGGCAAAGTTTACGCCCACAGCCATTCAAAGATGCGCAGGTCGCCAAAATGAAGAGATTGGGCAACAAATCTGCTGCTTCAGGCAATGGTGAGACGATGAACGCATGACAACCTGGAGATGATATAGTACATATTCTGACCGGGCGCTTGCATTGCTCAAACCGACATAATTGATGAGATATGGTGCCTGGCTATTATCAGACAGAAGAATTGCCAAAAGTGCACAAGAAGGCAATACTTTGCCCCAAAATGATGACACACTTTGAAAATCAATAATGATAACGCGATCTAATCGCGATAGAAGGCTAAAAGGTCATGATGCATAAGCACCGACACCTTAAATTTAGATGATGATCGTGATGACTTAAGGAATTTCCCAATTGAGTGTCTACACAAATTGTGAGTGGAATGCCTCCTCATGAACTAAACATAAAAAAGGAGCAATCATTATCTTTGCTCGTAACATGTGCCCAAAAGATGGGCTATGCAATGGAACAAGATTGCAAATTGACAACATTCTATCACGATCGATACACGCACACATAATTCTGAGGAAACCACAAGGGCAAACAAATCTTCTTGCCAAGGATAAACTTGACACCATCGGACACGCATATCCCATTACACACGGCGACAATTCCTGTCGAGTTGCATTTTCAATGACAATTTCAAAATCGAGGGACAATCATTAGATCGCGTTGGGATCTACTTGCGGCGATGCCGAGTCTTTTCACATGGCCAATTATATGTTGCACTATCCGGTGCACATCGAGGAGAATGGCATCAAAATGTATATTCAAAACACAAGCGGGCAAGGCAATCTAGCGGAAGCGAACAAACCTTCACGATCAACACTGTGTACAAGGAGGTGCTCCAAGACGAGATTGCGTAGCTTCTACAAGTAAGCACTACCTAAACATGTTCATTGTTTAATTGAATGGCAAGGTTATCCATATACTTTCATATAATAAGTACTATTAAAAATATATTTTAGAAGTAAGTAAAAAACCGCAAAAATACTAGAAAAAACCGTTAGGGCTCCACTGCACAAAACCTGCGTCCACTGCCGCACACACAACCCTTGTAATGACAGATTTTAAATAATGATCTTTGTTTCTCAAACCTCGATGCATCTTTATTATAAAAAAAATCTCTTCAGAGTACTTCAATATTTGCTGCCACTGATTCATAGTCTGCTATTGTGTTGCATCAGGTTTAACAAATCGTGGTAGCTGCGTTAAATTTCATTGTCCTGCCTCATACTTTGCAACTACACAACCGTTTCTGGTATGTACTTCAACACATGCAATCTCGAATAAGCAATCACGTTAAATTAGTGGGAGGTTCATTAAATTCTATGTAGTAGTCTGGAGCTGATTATCTGATTTAAGTAGTTATCATGATAAAATCAGTCCTATTGCCTAATGTTCAATGGCGGATCTTCAACGTCTAATGTTTGTAATCTAAAGCTCCTTCTAAAGATCATTATTCTATTGAAGCTCATTCATTATGTAGTCAGATGCAATATAATCTTGATCTATTGAATTCAAACAGAAATTTAATGATCCAGCCTGCAATACTATTTTCCTGTAGAAGCTTGAAGTTAGAGGTTTACCTATATCCCCCAATGATCAGTTTTTAGCTTCGAAAAAAAATTCGGAAATCCCCTTCTGCAATTTCTTTCCTACGTCAGGAAATAAACTGTAAATAAACTGCAGGGCCTCATATTCCATATTCATGTTTGATTTCCTTGTTCCCTAACTAATGCAAATGGCTCTTAATGATTTACTGTGACTTATCAAAATTTAACAAATGTTTGTTTGCAGGAATCCTTTAAGAGAGGAAATATGCCTAGACGAACAAGAGCTACCTCAAGTCTAGAACCACCAGTCAAAATAAGAAGGCCAAACGCAAAAAAAACAGCCCAAAGCTAACAAAGACCGATCGAACACACCTCGAAAAGCAACGTAATTTGTTAATTGATTATACAAAAACTCAACTTCACATACATATACTTCATACACGGCCGTCTGTATGCAGGAAAAACACGAAAACAAACAAGCAAAAGCGCCAAGTCTTAAAGCGAAAGAACCGAAACCATAAAACAAACAGAAGAACAAAAGCCCAAAAGGCAAAGGAATCAACCTGAAGGAAAACCAAGCCCACGTGAAAATACAACATACTTCAGGTACAATTAAATTACTCACCGTAATCTTGATGTAATGACAAGAACAAGTTGAACTCAAAACATTTAAATTGGACTTTAATGTTATAATGGTCACAATAGAAATATGTTTATGCTCTCTAGACAATACTTGAAGACCATACATGATTTGATGTTGTATCATCGATAATTCCCCCAGCACCATAAAGCTTCTCCTTCAATTCCTTTGACTGCTTAATATAATCATTTCATTAGTTGCAAGCTGCTGCCTGACCTGCTCCTGCCTGTAAAACAGTTTGCTTCAAGAATAACAAATAGAAGTGCGCCTAACAAATAAAGCCATTGCTTTCTGTGCTCCAACGAAACCATTGCCATAAAATACATGTCCCTGCTTTAGTTTGACTTTAAGAGAGTAGTTATAGCAGTAATAATTCTAGATATCACTCCATTTCAGCTGGAAGCAATCCAAGTGCAAATCGTATCTTTTTCGCCATGTGAGCATGTCATTATTTTGCAAGATCATCACTGCTTTTGCATAAATAGATCTATCATATTTTAAGACAACTTCAATTGATAGCAATCCTACAAAGGCAAAGCTTATAAATCTTTTGTCTTCTTCCCACCATCACTTTGACAGCCAAAAAAGTAAATCTGCTTCAAACAATTGTAAGGATTAAGACAGTCATACCTTTTCCTTAGTTCTACTACCATGGTGTGATGACCTAGAGGCAAACGAGTCCAGACAATAGTTATAGTAGTAAGATAAGGTTTGCTTGAAAATCCAACATTCAGTTACAAAAAGCCAATTCCGTAAGATCAAAACATTGGCTAGGGCTCTTTATTCAGCAAGGATGAGTGCTAACATAGTCCAAAATGTAGCTACCAGATGGGAACCTAAAAATTAATAGATTGAGCCAATTGTGTATTTTCAGAGCCCAGATCTGAGCATTTTCTATATAAAAGGAAGCACATAATAATTAAGCTCTGGTAGAAATAGAAAGCTTGATATGCAGCTGCACATGAACCCACATATATTATCATGCACACCAGATGATATTCTGACTTGACTTATCAAATGATCTCTGGGCAAATGCATTATCCAACTCAATTGCTATAGCAAAGAGTAAATGCAAAAAAATAATGCAGACATTAGTTCCAATCAAAACTACATATTGCAGTGCAAATTTGTTCTTAAAAGGCAGCGCAACTTACACCATAGAATCAAAGTATTCTGTCTCACAATAATGCCACAGCAAATATTTTATCTCCATAATGAGACAAGTAGCTTGAATACCACGGAGCAGGAGACTTGCATGACTGCACTCTACCTACAACTTACTATTCTTCTTAAATGAACCTTTTTCTAGATCTATTACGATAGAGTCCTTTCCTGTAGACTGCATTGCAATAGCAACATGCTCTTTTGCTTGAACTCCCTCAAAATTTAATGCCCTAATAGTTCATTTCTTTGTCTCTCCAGCATCCAATTCTAACGTGCCACAACTTTTAGAATCTAAGTCACGTTCAGGCCATTTGCAATTCTTACTATGGTCATCTTTAAAGACCTCTTATGATCATTTAGGAGTGCAAGGATCTAATCCCTCCTGATCTTATTTTGCATCCTTGACTTTTTGCATATAAGAAAAACTTAATCACCAGACTGATCTGGCCCTTTGACATGGCCCTTTGACAGTAAAGTTTCGAATGTTGGCATAGTGATTATTGACTCTACTATTGCTCATAAATAATACTGGAATAAAATAGGAGACAAATGCATCATATCTGCCTGGGATCTTGCCATTAATCATGGGCACAATGATCAAATAATGCTTAGCATCCATATTTCTTGTTCGCAGAACCTCCTTAGACTTTGCATTAACACAATCATAGCAAGCAAACATGAAAGATGAGAAATTAGAGCTCGAAGCTTAAAATATACATTCCCAGTAGCAATGCCAAAAGGAATTTAGCTCACATGCATATGTTATGAGCTGGAAAAATCTGAATCTGTTGCACACATGCATAGGTGCAGTTAACTAAAGCAAAGTTTAATTGAAATATGTATGTGCCCATCCAACTGATAGATTCAGTTGGATCTCTTGTTGCTAGATGTAGTTCTCCCCTGCTTGCAGGCCCTGATATCTTTGAGAATACATATGACACTTGTGATAGCTCATCTTTTACATTTCGGGGTAGGGCTTATCAGCATTGTTCGATCTTAATCATGTTTAAAAAAACTTGTATCAGACCTGTTGTATTTGATCCCCCACTCATTTCTTCTATATAACTGCCAAATTTGGTTATGGCTACTACATTTACAAGTGAGTAGTCCAGCTTCATGCTTCTTGGACTTGAGAAAATGTTCCTTGCATTGTCTCCCATGCTTTTGCCTACACGACAAGTCTAGAACCACGGTATGTCCATAGCTTCAAGATCGCAGCACTACCAACCCCACTTAGAAGGAGCAATTGGCGACTCCCGAGCTCCCGGAGAGAGGGATTACATCTCCCCGGCACCATAAAGCTTCTCCTTCAATTCCTTTTCGCTAATATAATCATTTCATTAGTTGCAAATTTCTTTGATCGCCTTTTGTAAACAAGTTTGCTTCAAGAATAACAAATAGAAGTGCGCCTAACAAATAAAGCCATTGCTTTTGCGGCTCCAACGAAAAGCTCTTTTGCTTGAACTCCCTCAAAATTTAATGCCCTAATAGTTCATTTCTTTGTCTCTCCAAAGATCCAATTCTAACGTGCCACAACTTTTAGAATCTAAGTCACGTTCGGGCCATTTGCAATTCTTACTATGATCATCTTTAAAGACCTCTTATGATCATTTAGGAATGCAAGGATCTAATCCCTCCGGATCTTATTTTGCATCCTTGACTTTTTGCATATAAGAAAAACTTAATCACCAGACTGATCTGGCCCTTTGACATGGCCCTTTGACAGTAAAGTTTCGAATGTTGGCATAGTGATTATTGACTCTACTATTGCTCATAAATAATCTTTGGGAATAAAATAGGAGACAAATGCATCATACACGGGATCTTGCCATTAATCATGGGCACAATGATCAAATAATGCTTAGCATCCATATTTCTTGTTTTGAGAACCTCCTTAGACTTTGCATTACCACAATCGTGGCAAGCAAACATGAAAGATGAGAAATTAGAGCTCGAAGCTTAAAATATACATTCCAGTAGCAATGCCAAAGGAATTTAGCTCACATGCATATGTTATGAGTGGAAAAATCTGAATCTGTTGCACACATGCATAGGTGCGATTAACTAAAGCAAAGTTTAATTGAAATATGTATGTGCCCATCCAACCGATAGATTAGGTTGGATCTCTTGTTGCTAGATGTAGTTCTCCCATGCTTGCCCGACGATATCTTTGAGAATACATATGACATTTGTGATAGCTCATCTTTTACATTTCGGGTAGGGCTTATCAAACATTGTTCGATCTTAATCATGTTTAAAAACTTGTATCAGATTTGTTGTATTTGATCCCCACTCATTTCTTCTATATAAGCGCCAAATTTGGTTATGGTTACTACATTTACAAGTGAGTAGTCCGACTTCATGCTTCTTGGACTTGAGAAAATGCTGCTTGCATTGTCTCCCATGCTTTTGCCTACACCTGGCAAGTCTAGAACCACGGTATGTCCATAGCTTCAAGATCTGCAGCACTACCAACCCCACTTAGAAGGAGCAATTGGCGACTCCCCAGAGCTCCTGCAGAGAGGATTACATCTCCCCTGTTGGATTTAAGCAATGCAATGTGCATGTGACCATTGTTGTCCATAAATTCCACTCCGTATGCGCGCAATTTCGCTCCTGTTTGTAATAATGATGCAAATAAGTTAGTCAAGTTTATGGAAGTGAAATGAAGAGCATTTAACATTGGAAAGACTATTTATGTCACTAAATGAAGGAAATTCAACTGACTCTTAAACATGACCTGCTCCGGATTTGAAGCCACGTTTCTTCAGCCCATGGTTAGATTTTCAAAATCCATTTCTTTGAAACTACCTACCGCTGCTCAATGGAATCATAGATGATAGAAGAGGAATGGAGGTTAGCAATCACAAAGAACTGCCATTACAGTGCATTTAGTTATTAGAAATGTAAATGATCACATGCATATGTTCTGAACAGTAAAACAAACAGCTTGCAGACAGCAAGGACGTATCTAAGGCTTTTAATTGCTTTAGACATGCTAGGTTTCCTTGTGTACTTGCAGGTCTGATGTTACTGCATGCATCAGCCCTTAGGTATATGTCCAATTACGGACTATGGCATAAAAATAAATGCTTTTGCTGGTTGTGCTTTTGTGGAAGTTATCATTGAGCAGAGGACACGCTTGAGAAATCCAGATAACTGTTATAAATGGTTATAAAATCATAAGTTTTGTTTGCAAGTACTAACCACGTCACAACAACAACGTCGACTTCATGTCATCTAGGAAACATTCCCCAACAACCAAGTATTAGCAACATAACAATACCAACATCTTCACATTCAGACACGTATCAAGGTACAAATGTAAAATCGTAAGTTTTGTTTCCAAGTACTAACCACATCACAACAACGTCGACTTCATGTCATCCAGGAAACATTCCCCAGCAACCAAGTACTAGCAACATAACGATACCAACATGTTCACATTCTACCCACATAGGAGAGCCATCAAGTTCACGAACGAACATGAATCAAGGTATTATACTTACTCATAGTTCAATCATAATCGACACTAACATTTGTACTTTTCATAATGCATATCTTGCAATGCAGAATCACATGCTATCAGAATCAGGCCCATAATCCAGTTAACTCAACACGACACAAATTGGACAATCAAGGTCCAGGTATGGCGCAAAAGGCCCTTGAGAAGTTACGAAAATAAAAGTGGAAAGAACCTTTGTCTTTGAATGTCGAAGGCGGCCGACAAAGATGTAAGTTCATATGCTTAGATCTAAGATCCATTGATCCTAAATTTTGTCGTAATACAACAGGGAACTCAAATACAAGCAACATCGTTCAAGCAAACAGCAGAAAAGTTGCATGCAAAACTTCAGTTAGGAATGGTAATCCTATCAATTATGACATGTCCCCAATAATCTCACTTTTACTAACATCATAATTGCTTCTTCATGAATTCAGGTGTACTATATCTCTCAAGGCACGATTCGACTAGCGAACAAACAGTATGCAACGGTTAAAAATGATTTTGAAATCATGCTAAATGAACGTTCTACAGTGGAACTAGCTATTGACGAGGGCATGGACCCTACCGAAATTCCTCCATTACAACAACATTTCACGAGCATTATCGACCTACAGTCCCACGTAAATGACAACAGCTTAGTAGGTGAGTCCAGCTACATTCATGCTCCACGTTTCTTCCATTTCATTGAATTCAAATAACATCTGTTGTCCAATTATTAGATATCATCGCAATAGTTACCAATGTCTTTGCCATGAAGACACTCGAAAGAAAATCTGATCGAAAAGACATTTTTAAGAGAGACATCACGGCCGTAGATCAAAGGTAACAATTATAATATGCTCAAAACAAATGCGATTAACACGCTAAATAGACTTCAATTTACAGCAAAACAAATGTCAACATATGCCTTTGGAATGACCTCGCTTCAAAGGAAGGAGCACAATTATATCAAATGGTTGATGAAGCTCCAGTTGTTGCGATAACACGTCTTCGAGTTACCAATTATCAAGGTTTTGAAAAAATATCAATTTTTCCTTTCAAACACTAACGAAAATAACAAGTCTAACATCTATAATTTCATCTTAACAGGTATATCTCTATCCACGACAAACAATAGCCTGGTGCAGATCAACCCAGAAACAATACTTGCCGACGACATCCATACATGGTAACAATTTAACTCTTATGATATTACTATTCTTAACCATTTGCAATGCTAACCATTATAAAACAAAAGGTACAATGTTAATGGTAAACATGCAACATACACACCTGCACGAGCAAACATCCAACGTCAACCATCAGCACCAACATACGTCTCAAACTTCAACGATCGTGCACTTCTATCTCAAATCGTTTTACCAAATGTCGGCAACAAAAAGGTATATCAATACTACATAACCTTTCATTACTATAATTATTGTCGTAAACATTTTGTTCCCTTTGTTTAAGGCCGCGTACTTCAATGTGAGGGCCACCATAACGTTTATCAAGCCAGACCAAAGCCTATGGTACGACGCTTGCAGTTCATGCAACAAAAAAGTAGTACAACAAAATTCAAGCTATTGCCAATCTTGTCGCATAAACACTTCAATTTGTAAAAGGTAACAATTTAATTCGACTTAATCACATAAAACATCCACAGAGACTAAACATTTCCTCCTTTATAGATATAACTTACTATTGAAGCTAGCAGACGCCACCGCAGAAGTTTGGGCCACTGCTTTCAACAACTTGGCCGAACAAATACTTGGCCACAATGCCAACAACTTAGCAAAAATCAAACAAGAGGTAACATTTAAATCGCATACATAAAACGACCAACTAATGCACTAACATTAAATTCGATCACCTTGCAGAGTATTGACCAAAAAAAATACGAGGCAATCTTAAAAAAACCAACAGGAGTTCCTAAAAAATTTCATCTTAGTTCAATTCAGACAACATACAACAACGAAAGGAGACATAGCATATCCATCCAAGAGATTGCTACAATTGATTGGAGAGCAGAATCTATATTTCTCGTTCATCAAATACAACACCTAAAATTGCGTTAACTTGGACTAATTTCAGCGCCATACAATGGGCTATGCATCCACTGACATGTCCATGCAAGCAACAAAAAAATGTTGATTGAAATTCACTTATAACAGTATTGCATAATATTTTACTCTGCAATATCATTGTAGTAATTATAAATCATTATCTCTACTCATCCAGAATGATTATATGAAAGCTCCTTCTCCTGCTAAATGCTCTTTCCTGAACATATAAGACTCCAAAAAAGAGTAAACCATGAACATGCTGTAAATTGAGGCCCTACAACAGAATCTCCAACTGTGACAGCTTACCGTATAGATGTCACAAGTGCTTGATTAGACTGGGTGTACATGCTTGTAACAACACCGTCATTACCAGCCCTTCCTGTCCTTCCAGCCCTATGCAAGAAGTCAACTGTAGATGATGCAAATTCCACCTGAAAATATGCTACTAATTTATTAAAACATTACTTAAAGAATTTGAAGATATTAAATATTGAAGATGTAAATAAGATACTTATGAAGGTTTTTCAATCGTTGCAAACCATTATGAGTTCCTACCTGGACAATATGCCCAACATTAGGAAGTAGAAGTGGCCCTTATGGGAAAAGGAAGTAGAAGTGAGCACTACCTTTTGATGAACAAACCTGTTCTTTTGTACACTCATAATGAGGCATTCATTCATCTTCTTCCTAGGGCTGTCTGCTCATGTCTGCCAACATCAACTACAGGGAAAAGAGAGAAATATTGATATGCTATACAAGTTAGACATTGAAGTACACTACACCCAAGTAAGAGCATACACTGCCCACTGCAGAATTCCACCTGAAAATATAAGCTCTAGAATTGCAGTACTGCATATATTTCTACCTCAGATTAGCAAATTGGCGCATCATCATTGTTGCAGCAAGTGATGCTTTTAAAAATAAGCACACATCTGGGTAAGTGTAGAATGTTCCAGACGTAATGCTCCAGACATTGGGCCCAAATACACAACCTTCTCCTCTTTCTGAACATTCTCATCTTGCTCGGCGATTCCTCTGTGGCCAACGCGGGCAACTTAGTAAATCTTACATCTTTGTAATGCAAAGCCTAAACACCGTGATCGCCAACAAGCCTAGAACATCCGAAGCCTATATTAACATTCATTAGACCCTAGACCTTTCTTCTTGGAAGGAAGCATGGTAGACAAGATGTAAATACCGGATCTCAAGAGTAAGAATGGTGGGAGGGGAATAATGCTTCTATAAAATGCGAATGCATATAGAGATCGGTGCACAAATAGAATGGTGGGAGGGCACAAATAGAATTGGCAAAGGCCCAGCTGCACCAATATTATATAATTCAAATAGCATATTGTTAGACTCAGGATGACGTCACACTGCTGACGTGGCACTGCACGCCTGCTGACGTGGCACTGCACGCTTGTTGCTGACATGGCAGACATATATAAGCCATAGTCATGCGTCTATTAGTTTAGTTCAGTTTTCCAGATTCCTTTGTTGAGACGATACTTTTAGCCAATACATATCTTTCAGTCTTCATGGTATCAGAGCCGGTTTTGGCTAAAAGGGTCGTATAGGAGTCGGAGCCGGATTTGGATCGGATAGGAGCCGATATTGGAGCCGGATTTAGAGCCGGATTTGGATGATATAGGAGCCGGTTTTTGGAAGCCAAGTTTCGTACAGAAATTTTGAAGAAGAGGAAGCCAAGATTCGATGGAGAAATCTTGAAGGAGGAAATTAGGTCAGAGTGGTTAGAAAAGGTTTAGATCTGTGTGTTTAAATCTTTCTTGTGATTTGGGAGTAATCTTTGCAATGGCTACCATGCATTCTTGGAAGTTTATACCAGGTTCTTTGCTTGATGGTGAGAATTTTTATTCCTGGAAGGATAATTTGGATATCAATCTCCATCTTAATGATCTTACAGAGGTATTAGATCCAATTTGGACACCTGCTACTCCAGCAGAGCTTAAGAAAGATCTTCTTGCACTTAATATCCTCAAAGCCACTGTATCCACTGAGTATAAAAGGGATATCAGAGATTTGAAAACTTTTCAAGAAGCTTTGTTATTCTTGAAACAGGCTTGTGTGCAGGCAGGAGCTGGCCAACAATTAGTCATAAAAGGAAAGATGAACAATCTAAAGCTACAAGACTGTGCTAATATGAAAGATTACATTGAGCAATTCAAAATCCTGAAGGAGAAACTCTATGGTGCTGGAGGTATGATTGATGACACCACTCTTATTATGTATGTCTTACAAGGGTTGTCAAGAGAGTATAAACATATCTCTGATCACTACAAACTAAAGGCCAAGATTAAAATATCTTTTAATCAGTTGCAACAGCAACTTTATGATGCAGAAATTGAAAACAAGAGACATGATCAAGTTCAAGCACTCAATTATTCAAAGGTTCACTTATCTTCTAGTCCAGCTAAGTTCAATCCAGCTTCTAATCCTTCTTCGATCATATCCTCTTCTTCCAATCATGTTTCTTCACAAGTTTCTTCTTCAATGTCTCAGCCCTTTCTTTGCTGGCATTGTGGCAAGAAAGGACATATAAGAAGAGATTGTAGACAATTTCATAAAGATGTTCTTCAATATCTCAAAGGTCAGGCACAGTCACAAGTATCACAGCAGGTTAGTCAGCCACATTCTCAGCCGGTTCGTCAGCCAAATTCTGAGCAGGTGGTTCAGCCAATACAACAGCAGGTGGTTCAGTCAATGCAACAGCCAATAGTTCCACAATCAGTTATTCCAGTTTCTAAACAAGAATTATCTGCACAAATATCTCATCTTTCCATTGAAGATCTTGAAGCTGAATTTCTCAACATTGCTGCACATCGGTTACCTCAAGATGAATGGTTGCTTGATTCTGGTGCTACTAAGCATTTGGCAGGGAAATCACATATTTTACAGAATCTTACACCTCATGAGAGTACAGTGGTTAAAATGGCAGATGGTAATCTTGCAAAATCCCTAGCTAAGGGCACTCTCACTTTGGAAACAGATCAGTGTCTAACATTGAATATTGAAGATGTGATTTTGGTGCCTGGTCTACTTGTTAATCTCTTAAGCGTTTCTGAATTTGATAGAAGAATGGGATACTCCGTCTTGTTTTCAGATGGTCAAGTTCATATTACACAGAAGAATCCTCTTCACTATGTAGATCTGCAGAAGTTAAATCCTGTTGCACGAGGGCGACTCAATAAGGATGGTCTTTATATCCTTACTACTAACTCCAATTCTTCTCCATCTTCTTCACAAGCATCCAAAGACTGTTCCAAAGACTGTTCCTTGATGGCAGCAGTTCCAAAGACTGTTGAATCCTTATGGCATGATAGGTATGGACATGTTGCAGCTTCCACTTTAAGTTTAGCATCCAAGTTAAATATGGTCGAAGGACTGCCATCATTTAAACCTTCTGGATTTGACTGTCACCTTTGCGGAGACTTGGTAAGCAAGTTCAAGCCTCTTATCCTCGCAAGCAGCACATAGGGCTACCAAACCTTTGGAGCTTCTTCACTTTCGGATATCTGTTATATGCCTGTTGCATCATTAGCAGGCAGCGGTACTTTTGGTGCTTATTGATGATTTCAGTAGGTTTACTGGATATATACCTTGAAACTTAGATCAGAGGCATTTTCTAAGTTTCAACTTTTTGCCCCCGTTGAAAAGGAATTTCTTTGTATCTATCAAGTCCATCATACGGATAATCTTTGGAGAGTTCCTCTCGGACCAATTTCAACGGTTTCTTAATGATAAGGGTATTCATAGACAATTGGATGGTTCCTTATGCGCATCCACGAGAATGGTGTGGCGGGCGTAAAAAATCGTACTCTTATGGATCTTGCACGGAGTATGATTAAGCACAAAGCAGTTACCACCTAGTTTTGGGCAGGAGGCAATCAAAACAGCGGTCTATGTGTCTAATAGGGCACCTACCAAATCTTTGAATCTCAAGACTCCCTTTGAAGCTATCTATGGAGTTGACGGATGTCTCCAGATTTCAGAACTTTTGGGTGTCTTGCATATGCAACTTTGCCTCGAAATTCTGCAAAAAACAAGGTAAACTAAATGCGATCGTGCAGTCAAAGTGATTTTCATTGGGTATCCTGATAATATGAAGGCGTGGAGATGCTATGATCCGGTTACAAACAGGGTTTTTCCTTCCAGAAGTGTGCAATTTATAGAAGAGGCTGTTTATTCCTCTGTTTTTTATGAACCACCTAGTGTTGACTATGACAAACGTCTTCAAGATTTGTTCGATGTTCGTGTTGCTGCTCCTCTCTCTGCTCGAATTGATCCTAATCCCTCATTACTCCTCGGTATGTTCCTCTACCTCCCCTTCAATTTCAAGTCCACTTGATCCTTTACCACTTGATCCTTTACCTTTTGTGCCAGCTGTCTCTTTACCTTCCTCTTCCGTTGTTCCTCCACCTTCTGTTTCTGCTACCTCTTCCATTTCTCCTGATTCTCCTTTGTCCGTCAGTCCATATGCCTCTTTTGATCCCATTGATTATCATCAGCCTGCTATGTCTCCGTCGAATTCTCCTTTGTCGATTCCACTTCAAAACCAAGCAGATTTACTTAGTCTTTCACCCCCCAGCCCACGGCGATCTAGAAGGCTAGCTGGTCTTCCACCCTTAGAAGTTCAATGTAACTTTGCATTAATGACCACGGTTCTGAATCATGTTGATCCTCACACTTACGCTCAAGCAGCCAAGCATTCTCATTGGGTACAAGCCATGCAAGACGAAATTGATATATTACACAAACAGCAAGCATGGGAGTTGGTTCCAAAGCCATTGAATACTAACATTGTTGGTGCAAAGTGGATTTACAAGACAAAATTTCACTCCGATGGTACGTTATCCAAATACAAGGCACGACTCGTAGCTAAAGGCTTTACTCAGCAGGAGGGGTTTGATTACAATGAGGTGTTTGCTCCTGTTGTAAGGTTGGATACCTTACGTGCAGTCTTGGCCTTGGCAGCGTCAAAACGTTGGTCTATCTATCAGCTAGATTTTAAATCAGCTTTTCTTAATGGAGATCTCGAAGAAGATATTTACATGCAGCAACCACCTGGTTTTGAAGATCCGCAGGTTCCTGATTATGTTTGCAAGCTCAAAAAGAGTTTATATGGGCTCAAACAGGCTCCTAGATGTTGGCATCACAAGATCAACGCTTTTCTCTTAAGCCTTGGTTATCAACGATCTCGAGCTGACTGTAATGTTTACTATCAGCTTAAAGGCCCTCAAATTTCCATTATCCTTCTATATGTTGATGATATGGTACTCACGGGAGACGCTGCTGATTTGATTTCTAGCACCAAGGATTCCCTGCGTACGAATTTTGAGATTACAGACTTGGGTTTCATGCATTCTTGTTTGGGTTTACAAGTTTGGCAACAACCTCATGGCATTTTTATCTCAAACATAAGTATATTAATGAGGTATTACATAGGTTTCACATGGCAGATTGTAAGGCCTCAGTCATACCCCATGATCCAGGTGAAGGCGACTCTTAATTCAGCACATGAGGATGCTGATGCTACAACTGTACAGGCAATTAGTTGGAGCTCTTCTTTTTGTTCTGTTACTTCGTCAGATATCGTCTACATTGTAGGTGTTCTTACACGTTTCATGCATCATCCTAAGTCCTCTCATTGGCATGCAGCCAAGAAGGTTCTTCATTATCTTAAGGGGGGCTTTCTGAGAAGGTCTCTATTACACTTCTACCGGATGATCCTAAGCTTCTTATATATGCAGATTCTGATCATGCCACAAGCGATGTCTAAAATAGAAGGTCTCTAACAGGTTATATTTCCTTCTTGCTTTGGTAATCCAATTACATGGGGATCAAGAAACAAACAACTTGTAGTCTTAGTACAACTGAAGCAGAGCTTAAAGCCCTATGCACAGCAGTCCAAGAAATGCTTTGGCTTGTTCATTTTGTGCGAAGATTTAGGAGCCAAACATACCCCAACCTCTCTCTATTGTGACAACAATGGTGCAATTTCTCATCGAGAAGGATCATAAGTGGCATCATTTGACTAAACATCTAGATATCAAAGTGTGTTTTATTAAGTGAACGGCTTGATTCTGGAATTATTTTCTGCCACATTGTTCTTCACAAGCACGGGCAGTAGATGGATTGACCAAGCCGCTTGTAGGCAAGCATTTTCAAGCTATGAAGCAAAAGGTTCCATATTGTTTCTCTAACAATTTTTCTTTCTCGCTGAGCATGCGTCATCGGGAGGGTGTTAGACTTCGGGATGGCGTCATCTGCCGACGGGCAACCGCGCTGGCGACGTGTAACTGACGCTTGTTGCTGACATGGCGGCGGACATATATAAGCCATAGTCATCGTCTATTAGTTTAGTTCAGTTTTCCAGATTCCTTTGTTGAGACGATACTTTTAGCCAATACATATCTTTCGTCTTCACATATCATCGTTCGTACAAAAAGCGTAAAAGATCGCCGTTCCTAACATAAATTATTACGTTAACTCTATTAGAAAGGAATACAAAATCTTGAAAGAAAAGATAAAGGACCTCAGATACTCATATTTCGGGCTACTATATTGTATATATTTGATAGTTAAAAACACTGACTCATCTCAAATATGCTCCACCGATATCACCCTTTGAAGCCGTGGTATGCATAGAGAGTCCTTGATCACATGCTCACCAAAATTGATAGCAACAAACTTCATAATCAACTGTCATAGCCTGTTCAAAGGAAAGATTTGACATCAATGTAGGTGCACAAAGTTTGTCACCGGCCCAAATACATCTTTATGTTTCGATGTATTTTGGATGATAGAGGTAGTGCCAAGACTTCTATCATATGGCTTATTTGGCACAATAAAGTCCCGAGATAAGAAACAATGCATTTAAATGAAAATACGTAAATATGTGTAGCAAAGAAATGAAGTAAAAGCAAACTCAAGTGCTTAGAAAGAATGCCAAAGATGCACAATTTTTCACCTGGTCCCCATGACCTTCCATAAATGCTTTCGAAACTTGTGCACTTCCATTGCTAATTCCCGATACCCAACCAATAAGTCCTGTGGGTGTCAAGATTCACAAGTTTTATATAGCATTGTTCAATACTTCTCAATATATCCGGAGCTTCATGAAACTACATCCAAAAGCACCATAAATTTGCTCATCGTATTTACTCGTGGGAAAACGGCAAATGGAGTTATGCCCCATGTGAGCCCAATCAATCCTCCGAGCTCATCCAGACATTCCGATCCTTTGCAAAAGGTTCCCCGTAATGGGAGTTGCTTATGCCCATATTCCCGCAATATCCATGCTTCTACAATGAGCGTGCTTTCATTCATAATCCTCTCCATAATTGATATATGGTCTTTGGCTTTTTGAAAGATGCCTATACAAACATCTCGAATTGTTTGCATTGGCATATAGAACCGAGACTTCAATGCATCCATGCAAAACAATTCATCCAAACATGAAGATCCAACCGCCCAATGACCCATCTTGAAGATACATATGCAGAATGCCAGTTTTCTTGTGTGTTTGCCTTCTTATTTGGAGAGGAGAATGCTATTCCCGACACTTCAAGCATTTTTGAACATGATAATGCTTTGTCTATATCATTTGGAATGAAAGAAATCTCTTTCTTGTAAGATGCATCATTCTTAGCATCATCGAGAGATAGGCATTTTGGACATGGGATTTTGGAGTGTTTTGACCCAATTATCAACGCCAAACATGAATGCCAACTTTGTACAAAGAATCTAGGGACTTTGTACAACTTTGTACCAATGAGATCTAGGGATCCCTTTATGTCACAATCCTCACTTCTATCCAGGCCACTTTCATCGGACTCAACATAAACCCATTCACCAGCTTCAATTTCACAGAAAAAATCATGTTTAGAACCTGTATTCTTACCGACATTTTCCATAAATACCAGATCTCAAGAGTAAGAATGGTGGGAGGGGACGAAGCTGTTTCCATAAAATCGTCTGCATATAGAGATCAGACAGAAATAGGAAAGGGCACAAATAGAATTGGCAAAAAAGATTTGGCAATTGATTTTAGTGCATGTAATTGTCCAAGAAATCTGCACTTTTGTTGACGCACTGGGCTAAGAACAATGGAATTATATATTTCATATTATATCCAACAAAGACGTGGTTTTAAACTATCTTTCCCTTCCTGAGGACACAATCTGAAAAGCTATTGTAGATCTAAAGTTATGGAATAAAAAAAACCATGTGATTTTAGTCTTGCAGCGACTTGCAGTTCTTGTAGACAAATTCACTTGAATAACCCACTTGCCAGCCCAACCACTTTGGACATATGATGCCATCACCATAGACCATGAAAATATATTTCACGCCCCCTCTTTAAGTAGCACTACGTAAAACAGTAAATTTATGACTGGAAAAGGAAGCTTGGTTTAGCACGCAAGTTAACTATTGTAAAGACAAATGTACGACACATTTACTTAGTCGGGAGGTCGCATTGGGTAGGTAGAGGTATATCACCGCCTTGCTTTAGAATCCCGCATCTCAGGTATCGACGTGTGAGTACCAAATACCAAGAGTGAAACATAAAGTACGTTAGTTACCTCCTCTATATCAAGCATGCAGCCATTCCTTTGTGGAGACCTGGAATCCTCAATCTGTTCTATGTATTCAAGCATTTCTACAGATTATGTCTTCCCTTTACAGGACTGTAACATTTAATATGAAGGTTATCCAAGCTGCAAAACACAAAAGTTTTGACAATTAATTGAACATCTGCTGCTATACTATTCTTCCCTTATCTCCCATCCAACTCAACCTTTACCAAACAACCATCTAGAACAAACTAAGCATATGCAAAAATGCAAAGCAATACAAATGCATAACTCCCTCTGAACCACCTTCACATGTTCAAAGCCAGAGCATTAGAACAGATCGGATGCAGATACATACTTTTAATACATGCAATTTGGCACAATTCACAATAACTTAGACACAATTATGTTGACAAACCATGACCCAACATCAAATTAGACAATTATGCCATTATCTTTAATGTTTAAACACTGCAATTAACAACAGGAACAATTTGAATTCATCATGTAAACAAATAGCAGAATTCTAAACAAATATCATAAATTCATAACTCATAGTGTTGAACATAATAAAAGTGTACGAACAACATGCAGACTCTAACAATTCAATAACGTATGCACTCCAATGTGTGGATCATCTCTCGCACTGATTGCACATGTTTCTTTTTAAGAATCACTTTTCTCTCGTAGTTCTATATTTAATATCATCTAGCTTTCTCTGCGTTATGTGCATGGTTGGAGTGAACAAGCCTCGATCAAATTCAATCAATGCATCTCGCATCAAAATCATATCCTTGTCAATTTGTTTGATAATCGCTATTAGATTATCCACATCTTTGTCTGTGGAGCCTGGAGGGTCTTTTGCAGCTACTTCCTCTGCACTTAGTGGCATGGGTACAGCAGCATCCTGGAATAGGCATAAAAGACAAAGTATTTAATGGATCGAGTGATTCAAGACATTTATCTTCTTAACTTCTTACCTCTGCTGACTGCATAACTCTTATACTTGGGCCCTCAGGCAGATACTTCAGTAATAAACAAAAAATTTAATAAGTTACTGAGAAATTAAAGTTATTTGAGAGGCACAAAGAATACACACCCCTATGACCGACCAGTGAAGTCTTTTGTTTGAAGACATCGTTGAGGACCTGATGGTTACCAATGCTAACATTAAACTTAAAATATCACAAGTTTACAATCCCAAATTACCAACTACCAATGACTGACAATTCAACTAACCTGTCAAATACTGATGATCTTCCCCACTTTATTCTTCCAAACTTCAATCGACGACTTCCACGGCAGCTAACGCCGCTTCTCACCCGATATGGAGTCATCGGTACAACAACAAGCCCGGATAAAACACTCCCAAAAGCGATTCTGTAAAACCGCTAGCCCCACTCGTAAAAAAACAGTTGTTCTCGAAAGCAGTTAGCCCCACCAAATTGGCCCCCGACTCATTTTAAGGTTTCCAATCCAACCATAACCATTGATAAATTAATGTTTAAGTTAAAGTCTAACCAAGTAGTAACTTACCAAGTAGTTTATGGATAATGGGCATATGTTGATGGTCCACGTCTATGTTAGAGTATAAAATGATTGTTGCTTTACAAGTTTACCGCATTGTCTTAAGGCTTAAGACAAGTTTATTTGGCCTAAAGCCATTTCATAAAACCGGCTTATAAGATTGGTATGTTGCTTAGTTTAAGTAGGGTGCATAGTAACTTTGGGGAAAGTAAACCATTCTGTATATAGCCTTTGCTTAAAATATCTTATCGCTTAATGTTCCATAATAGATTTCCTTTCCACATTTTAATGACCAATGTTAGAAGGAACAATTCAGGTTGCATGTTTTCACTATGAAAAGGATGCACATGACCACTATGAAGACACCAGAATTTTATTATCTAGCAAGTTGTGAAACTCGCAAGTTGCATCATTAGGTTCATTTCTTTTAACTGCAATATTATTGCATTTTGTGGACGAACCATTTGGTACAAAGGGCGCATCAATGTCAAGTCACAACTCCTACTAAATTGAGAAGAAATTACACAACGGTTTGTTCAAATTATTCTCTTATCAAATATATCATGTCTTTATATCTCTTTTAGATATTGAAACACCTCAATTGTGTACTTTGTTTAACTTGGTTTCAGGCATTCTACCACATGTAGTTTCCAGCATACAATCACATTTGCTATAGATGTGAGCATTTTTGTAAGGATATTTGCTACAGACATGAGCATTTTTGTAAGGCTCCGAGGTCATTGTACAGAAAACGAAAATAAATAATTGATTTTATGGCCTTTCAAATATCCATATATCTTAAATACATAGTTGACTTTATTTCCTTGTAAATATCCAAATATATGCTAGAGCTTATGCATGTCCAAACCTTATCTAAATATGTATAGATAAGGTATTTCATGCCATATTTTTGCTCTATTCCAATTAATGGTATTTTTTTTTCATGCGATATTTATTTGTCACTTACTTTATGGCATTTGTAAACTATTTCGTTCAATGAGCCATCTATTGTATGCTATTTTGTTCAATGAGCTCGCCAAAGGCGCATAAACATCGCAGACTTGCATGAATTGAAGTAGGAGGGTCGTGTGTGTATCAAATTGACGTTGGATATTTTGTGGATGTATAATTTGAGAACGACATACATCAACTACAATTGTTATACACAACTATGCAATGTCGTTGTGGTTGATCTCTACTGGGGTCATTTGCTAATACGTATTTTGTTTTGACATTGTTTATGGAATTCGAGATTACGCCTCCAGAAACCACCTTAGAATACCATAACGTAAAATTTCGGTTTCTCATGTTAGTCACTTGGCAACTTCTCGAGGGGCATGCGGATATGTACTACATAGATACTTTTGCATGCAACCAATGGGCTACTCAGATCATATGTATTATAAATGGCACCAAGACGTTCTCAATCATATCTTTATTAACTTTTGATTTTAATCCTCGAAAAAAGCCAAAGAACGCCGGGCACTTTTTTCTAGTACCAATATAAAGGTGAATCCAGTGGTCATGAAATTCTCACATGTCGATTTAAGAATCAAGTAAAGACTCAAATAGTGGTGGTATATTTTAAAATTAAAATTTCTCTTGTGAGATATATCTCGGTTTAAGGCAGGGGGTATGGTGGACCATTTTCGGTCCATGGACCGTAAAATGGTCCCGGGACAACTCTAGTGTTAAGAAAAAAGTGGGCTAAGGGTACAAAGACGGCCGCTTTAGCCCGCCCAAACACTATTTCTGAAAATTGAATCACATCAAGGGGACTTTGTGAGCGAGCGTGGTTTATCTTCACAGCTGGCATTGGCGACCTTGAGTTCTGAGGCGCAGCATCATCGGTAAGCGACTTCGGAATGGCGCCATGGCGACGCGGTAAGCTGCTAAGCCATGCCATGCTTTGTGTGTTTTTTCTTGACCGCTGGCGGCCCTATTGCAAAGCGATTGATTTGATCGATGAGCACATAGCTAAGGTAGGAAGCGTAGAGGAGTACCCGGAACGGGAGACTCTACATCACGGCTGCGCCATGGAAGGCAGGGATACTGTGAATCGCAGTGATACAAGTATTACATGCGAATACACTCTTGATGAGACCGGAGGAAGAAGCAAAGACTCTAGGGCGTAGGTGCGGGATCCGTGGATCAAAGGGCCCAAGAAATTGCGTGAAGAGGTGAGTTTCGGAGATGCCTATGTCATTTTCGCTTGTAGAACATGTCATGTTTAAATAATGGAACCGGGCCGATAAGCTCGATGGATTCATTGTTTCCCTTGTCCGGCATTTTTCAGCTTCGAGAGATGATTTACTCTCCGGGTTGAGAGATGCTTTCGGCAGGAAACAATGGATCGAGGGTAAAAAACGAGCCCGCTTTTAGGTGTATTTTTTCATGGAATGTTTTCTTGGAATGTTGTACATAGATCAGGAGCTAGGTCTAAGGCCCAGAGATGCGGTTCAAATGCATCCTCTTGTAGTTAGTCGGAGGGGCCTCCACCCGGTCCCGGAACCACTCCTCTTCGTAAATATTCGAGGAAGATGGTTCAAGGAGAGTGGCTCGCATGAGGCTAGAGGCACTTGGGACTAAAAGCGAGGGGAGAATACAAAGTCGAGTGGTTGTAGAGAATGCAAGCCTTGGCTTCCTCTCATGGTTTTCCACAATGGTTAGTTGTAGAGGCCTCTCCACCCGGCCCGAGCCCCTCCCCTAATATTCGCCCTAAGATGGTTGAAGGAGAGTGACTCGACGGTCGGGTCGAGCCTTGCTACCATACCACAGGAGAATTGGTGGCTAAGGGTTTTCGACTTGCAGTCGAGAATCAATCATTGTTATTTCCTGTCTACATTCTCATTTCGCAAGTCGAGAATGCCTTGGCCATCGAACTCGGATAGTACACATGGAGTGCCGGTTGGTTAAGGCATTCCCGGCTTCGGCCGAGAATGCAGAATGACAAGCTTCTGTGGTTTCCTGTGGTTAGTTGTAGAGGCCTCCACCCGGTCGGCCCCTCCCTACGATATTAAAACCGAAGATGGTTGAAGGAGAGTGGCTCTGGAGTAGAAAGCTGCGCGACTCCTACGAGGAGAAATTGGCTGGCTAAAGTTTCGACTTAGGTGGGGAATCACATTGTTAACTTCTGTCTACATTTCGACTCGCCGTCGAGAATGCCTACTCCCATCCGAGGAACTGGGATGGTACATGGAGTACCCGGTTGGGTAAGGCATTCAAACTTTCCTGAGCGAGAATACATCTCTAAGCTCTGTGGTTTCGTGGTTAGTTGTAGAGGCCTCTACCCGGTCGAGGCCCATCCCTTCACAATATTACGGCGAAGATGGTTGAAGAGCGATCTTTATTTGGGTAGAGGCCACTTCGCGACCATATACGGGAGAATTGGTTGCTAAGAGTTGGCTGCGGGCAGTCAAAACCACTTCCCTTCGCAATCTTCAAAGGAAGATAGTTTGAAGGAGAGTGGTTAAGAGGCGGTTGTGAGCGTCTAGAAGTGCGCTGTAGGCCTCGTTTTTCTCAACTCCGCGAGTCAAGAAAAGCGCCCAGCACCTCTATGGTTAGTCGGCCGAGGCCCTCCACCCCGCCGGAGCCGGTCCTCTAAATATTCGATGAGCATGGTTCGAAGGAGAGTGACTCAATTTGGGTGGAGGCACCTAACGCTTGCCTGGGCCATTGGCCGGGGTATGACATTCGACTCACGAGTGAAGGCTGCAACTGACTTAAAAAGAATGTGAAGACGCGTTTGGGTAGGTGTACCAATCCCGGTCGCGAAGTCGAGAATCCCTCAACCCGATATTCGTCGAGTGTACACTCCCTCTTCTGTACCATGAAGTCGAGAAGTTCTCGACTCATGAAGTCGGAGAAGAAGGCCTGTACTTCACAATTGGCAAGTCGAGGTATTCTCAACTTCATAACTCCCCTCGCATGTCTCCCGCAGATTGGAGGATATCTTTGTGAGTTAGAAATGCAGGTGGAAGCAATTCCTCTTATGTTACGCTATGAAACATTCTTAGGCAGTTTAGCTATATCTTTTGTAGAATCTCTCAGTAATGTTACGGTTAATGCTCCTCGCAATATCTTACTTCCTAACACCATCTCCGATGATTTCTATCTCGGTTTGCTTGCTACTACTCTTACCACTATTCTCACTTTTGCCGTACAATGTATTCAATTCAACCACAAGCAAGAAAAAAGTTAACAAAAGCGTAAAACAATACAAAAGGAAAAAGCGGATATGTAGAGATTAGTGAGATTAATGAGAAAACAGAGAATGCTGGACAAATAAAATGAGAAAAAAAGAGAATAGTAGAGAGAAATGAGATTAAAAAAAAGGGTATGATATTACAAAACATACCGGAAAATTTTGTTGGATGAGGAGGAAGCTCCCCATTTCGATTCCATGTGGGTATGATCGCGAAAGCGTGAATAAGGATTTGTCGGGTCAGAAATTATATCGGGGATTAATAAGAGCCTCTAACAACGAGGAATATAAGTAAAATGCAAGAAAGGACTTACAAAAACTAAAAGCAGCAGTAAAAGGCCTCACTTTCTTCTCGGTGAGAAAGAACACCGAACACTCAATCACGAGAAAAACTTCATTTCGGAAAGCGCCCCGATCCGTCGACCAATTTCTTGTCATAAGATGGCCTTGGAATGGCTCTTGCTCGATCGATCACTTTGATCGAAAAGGAGGCTTTAAGGAAAATACAGAGCCAAGAGTGATCCAGAGAAAAGTGGGAGGAAGAATGGTCGTGGAGGAGAGGGAAGAGGGTGTTAATTACCGGGCCGCACCCTCGAACCCTAAATAAAAAGTGCAATAATAAACCACATCGCCACGCAGGGCCATACCCTCCATGGCGTGGGTCGAGGAGGATTACGACATGGCCACGCTTTGACCCTCGAGGAGGCACGGGTATGACAAGATATTAAAGGTTATGTTATATGTTTATATATGTTATCTTATGTTATTATTATATATTTAATATGGTTTCAATGGTTGAATAGTTTCAATGGTTATATATGGTTACAATGTTTACATATGGTTTACAATGAATGGTTGTATGGTTTAATATGGTTATATGATTTTTAGTTAATATGGTTGTATGATTTAATATGGTTTAATATGGTTATATTTAATATGTTTGTATGGTTTTATATGGTTCATATGGTCATATTTGTGGTGTTTGGGGCTATATGGTTTTAATGTGAGCTTTTTCATTCGAGAGGAGCATGTGAGATGAGTAAAATGGAGCCAAGGAAGTCCAGCAGAGGCCATTGCCCCAGGCCTCCAATGGAGGAAGATGGGTTGCCTTTTGTTGCACCCCTGCAACTAGGCGGTATTTGCGAGAGGGCATAATAGCTGTAGTGATCCATTTGATAGTGTGAATGATGAAAGGCTGGGAGATGAACATCTTGGAGTTGGCATTGGAAGCTTCTTATGAAGTTGATACAATCATGTCCAGGGAAGCTCTAGTGATTGCATTGTGTGCTTAGGGCTCTTTGGAGTCCCAAGCTCGGTTGAGATGGCCAATTAGATATATTACACACAAGAATGGTGATACTCTAGAATGCCCCTCTTGAACTACACACCCCAAGGCCCACCCAAGACCATGTGGAAGATTTGGTGGTCGATGAGCATCCTTTGATCACAAGGAAGAGACGCTATGTTTTTCATAAAAGGCAGCAAAGGGTGCCCCAAGAGGCCTAGAAGTGACAAATATTTAGAAAGGATTGGAAAGTATGGCACCAACCGGAGAAAACCTGGAGGCAATTAGGGTCAAGAGTATTGCAATCTAGATTGCGGTAAAGATACAATGTGGATGACCTCGTCTTGAGATAAGGTCCCAATACATTGAACGACTTCAAAAAGATAGGATTAATTTCATTTTACTCCTTGTGTAGGAATTCGACTATGATGAAAACACGTGAAGGCTACTATATCAATTGAGGGGCATGAAGGTATGTATGAGAGCATTGAGATGGATTCTTGGGGTGAGCAAGTGGTTGAAAAGGGCATGCTTTGTTCCAACATGGTAATGCACTCACTTTGAAACCTAGAGCAAATACTCTCAAGGCCATTCAGTCTTCGAGAGCTTTGTGAGATACATGTCTCAATCTATGCCCCACAAGTCCAAGGTGAACGAGCACGGTGTGCAAGTGGTGCAAAGAGTGTTGCCACAACACTATATCCAAAAGGAGTGCCTTAAGGAGGTCAACTCCATCCGGAAACCACTGGAGGTAGGCCTCTTTCTCAATCACATTTCAGCAAGATTATGGAGCACTCACCTGGGGGCGGAGTGTCCTACAACAACACATGCCATTCTCAAAGTGCAACACTTGCATTCAACTCAAGGATACACTTGCATCAACTGCAATAGAGAAAGAAAGAATGGCAATTAGGGAGCAATTCTGCAGATCACCAAAGGGACCAAATATCATGTAGGCAGTTATATTGGCGTAGAGAACATTTTTACGAGATGTAGCTGGGACAAATTTTTGTGTATAATTCATGATAAGATGGACCAACACAAGACTTTCTTGCCAAAGCTAGATCCTTTACCCAAAAGCGTTGTCAAAACGCTTTTTGAATGAAAGTAAGTCCGGCGGGTGTATTAACACATGGTCATGGAACTGGAACATATGGTTATTTTGTGCTTGATCTATGGAGAGATGATCCAAACTTCCATGTGAGCTCTATTTTCAAGTGCCCGAGAACACTAGAGAAAGGATCGATAGAAGGGAGGAGGTATTCCCTTTGACACCCATTTTGAGGCTTTGATGGATGATCAACCGCTTTGTTACCAAAGGCGATAAAAAGCTCACATCCAAGGTGTCTAGTGAATCAAGGAGGACTTGGGATGATTTCCCCTTACTTGAGAAAGCACCGCCTGAGGAGTGCGGTGTTAGTTGGACAACCTGTTGGAAAGAAAACAAGAATAGATGGATGTTTGGGGCAATGTCATACTTGACGGATGGGGGAGTATTCAAAGTTGTGAAAGTGGGATTCATGATGGTTGGGCATACGATGATGATATAGATGGATTCTTTGGAACTTTCTCCACCAAGCTCAAGAGAGAAAACGTGACCACTCTCCCTGAACTAATGGATGTGTTTGAGAGCCGCATTGACCCAACCCAATGGCTTTCTTGATGGATGAGGTTGCAGATTGGAAATCATTTGTAGAGGGATACTTGCTAGATGGTAAAACCGTTAATGAGGACACACAAAGCCACTTGGTTCAAGTTTTGGGTTAGGGATGGAATACCAATCATGCAATATAAGTGGAGACCAGGTGACAAGTTGTGGATGCCCTGTACAAGGTATCGAGTTGTGGCAAAGGGGTGCTTCTTTGGTGAAGTTCTCATTCCTAAAGGGCGGTCAAAACCACTACCTCCCTTCAAGGCAGTCAAAGACTCTAGCCAACTAGTGAAGGGCATCAAGGATTACATAGCGCCTTTGGGATGATGTTCGGAAATGGAAAGCACACCTCCACTCTTAAGAAAAATCAAATGGACTCCCTAATCAAGAATCTTTGGGGAGAAAGTTGTGACATGCTTAGAAACCGAATAGCCATGTGGGAGGGAGCTAAGAGGCGGGTTCTTGTCGAGTCAAGATGGGAGGGTTCTCAAGGTGCGAGGTGCACGTCTAAGAATGCTTGGGTCCCAACAAGTTCTGAGTGGGATCCCTTTGAGGACATCAAGGAAGGATACTTTGTGCTAGTAAGGCTGATGATGAGGATCATCCAATATGGTTAGGGGGTGGCACTCTCTGATGTAAACCACCACTATGCCCTGGATGGAGAGAAGATGCGCCCGGATTCCAAATTCAATATTGGGAGCCCATTGGGAGACACAAGAAGGGCAACTTGAAGGAGCAATACAACGATGGCTTGGGAGAAGAAGTGGAGGGCAAATTATGCTGACCCTCAAAGGAGGGAATTGGTGGAGTGTGTGGTATGGTCATATCCAAGTTCTCACATTGCAAAGGACAACACACACAAGATCCCAAAAGGGAGAAGGACAAGGCCATGAGCAACCTCCATGCTATATCATTGTATGAGGGTACATAATATTGAGAAGTTTGAAAACTTTCTCAACTAGTGGTTTGTAAAATTTATGAGGAAAACAAGTAACCCAAATCTTTGTGTGTCATGTGTAATTCTATTCAAGCAATCAATTCAGAAATTTCTTTTATGGTGTGTGAGTCCCATTTTCAGTCCAGGAGTCCCAAAATTCAAGATTTGTCCCACTTTAATTAAATCATTGACCTAAATGGGTTTATCGGCTCTATGATCGGTACTCAAATCACTAGCAATATTGGAGTTTAAATGAGGGTTGCCCTTTATCTCCTACACTTTTTGGCTTGTACATTGATCAATTGGAAGAATGGCTTGATAATCATGGCGGAGGAGGTCCACATTTGGCACACTATATTATTAGGCAACTTATGTATCTTTGATGATGTTTCATTCAGCACATACCATTTGCTAGTATGCAGCAACATTTTACATGATCTGCCACAGTTTTTGTGAGAAACAGTCTGCGTGTTAATCTCCAAAAGACCAAGCTTTTGGTAGTTCAATCTTCTCGTCACAATGTTCCCACTATGCACTATGATAGCCTTGAAGTTGAAGTTGTAGATAGCTTACAAGTATCTTGGTGTAGAATTCTGTAAGAATACACTTTGGGAACAAGCAGTATTACCAAGCGAGTGGTCTGCTGGATGAAGAGCACTCAATTGCAATGCAAAACAATTGTTTTCTCGAGAAATTCATGATTGGCCACGAAAGCCCACTTGTTTCGGGCTTTGGTAGAGCCCTGTTTTCTTGTATGGTTCTCGAAGTGTGGGGGCGGGGCATGTTAAATGTGCTCCTATGTTCCTATGGCTTTATATTTGGAATGGATTTTATGAATGTTGTACAAATTACCCATGTCTATTATTTCTTAGACAGTTCATGTCCCCATATATAGTACTTCTCGCATGCCACTTTGAATGTCTGACTGTACATTTGGAAGCATGAGAACAAATGTTAATTGTGCTTTATAATGATCCAAACTGGCATAGGTGCAAACTGGCCTAACATGAATGTTCCACATAGTGCATATTAATCGCAAATGTTGTTAGGACACTAGAACTCATGATTCTATTGCTAAATTCTATTAGTAACATTTGGACCGGGTTAGATCAAGTCATTCTTTGAACCATAGATACCAGTTAGGCGTCACTTTCTTTAGAAGCCAGAGCAACCACGAAACCCCATAGATATATAGGACCAAAAATAGCAACCAATAAACCTTAAGAACAGACACAAGCACAGTCCTGTTTCTTCCTTTTATATCGCATTTAGCAGTTCATTTCATGATTCAGGATAATGTGTGTTGCTTGATTTGTTGTTGATCATCTCATGGAGTTTCTTTGTTTTGTATGGTAGTTAGGTATTTTGTGACAATGGGTATCCTTCTAAACTTGCATCCTTTATTTTATTGCTTGTAGATATTGGTGGCATTGTTCCCGCTCAACACACCTAGTCACAAAAACACCTAGTCATAAATCCAGAATCTGAGGCATCGGGTAGCCAAGCCCAAGCAAATGCCTCCCTGGTAGTAGCACGAAACTTGGAGGGTCAAGCTCAAGCTAGTGCATCAATAGCAGCACAATCCCTCCCCGACAGTAACACAGAACCTGAAAAGCCTAGCAAGAGGCCCAAGAAGAGAGGAAGGAACAATGAGATATTAGAGTGGGTCAAGGTAGACCTGATAAACTGGCTTTGCCCTCGAATCTTGCCTATGTCAAGAGCTGACATGGAGGTTAAGTTGGGTAGGAGGATTTGTGGACAGAATTCTTAGGGAGTGTTGTGATTGACACAGTGGCTATTCATGTCGACAGTCGAGGGGGCGCACCAAATAAGCCTGACAAGGAAGCATATGAACGAGTTGTTGGTAATAGCCACCAAGCCCTAGAAACATTAAACAAGAAGTGGCATCAGAGCTGTCTAGCATGTGATCAAATCCGGACACTTTATGCTGAGTTGCTCAAGCTTGGCCAATGGTTACGTGATAATGAGCAAGGGTTCCGTATAGATGCTGAGACTATACCTTCAGGAAGTCATGGATATGGGGGAACAGCTATGTCCTCGGACACACACCTGACATGCATATATATTTCAGGATGTATATTTGTACAATTTGCTAGCATTTTTATAATTGCCATAGTTTTCCCCTCAAAAACCCTTCGGGGCGGGGGTGCTTTAATCCAGACATAAATAAGTCTGCGGCACTTCTTCATTGGGTCCTATAGGCCGATTCGTCTCCTTGAATGATAAAAACCATTCTACTCTATTTTATTCTATTCTATTCTATTCTATTCTTATCGTTCTTGCCTCTCTAGAAACACTTGCCCATACCTCTATAATGTCTTTATCTGCTGGCAAGGTTTATTCTATCCTTCTTCCAAACTCAGTATTGAGGGTCGAAACGGCATTGCAATGCACTCGCATCGTGAAGGGATGCCGAGACAATGTGTCTGCAACCACATTGAGTTTTTCTATCTTATATGATGCATTCCATCTATCATTGAAATGTTGAAAACTTTCATGGATTACATATATTTTATTCAATTACAGTGCTTTGAACTCATCATATAACTTATTAATTTGATTGAATGGCTCGTGATTGTACCGATTTTGTTGTGTTTTATATTTCAATTCATTGTCTGATCTAATTTTTCATGCTTTGTTTTACAACTCTTGATCCCTTTTTTTTTGTGCACTTTGTTTTAGCTTCCAACTCAGAGCATTAGAACAGTCCATTCAGTAATAATCACCCTCTCATGTATGGATGACTTAAGTGTCAAACCTAGCAAAGTCAATGGGGCGGAAACTAGCAACACTGGACTTCTCCAATGCCCCCAATAGAGCAATGGACCTCCTCGCAACATTGGCAGGGTTTGTGGAGGACATGACTGCCCATGCTTAGGCACACGCTCGCAAGATCAACACAGGGTCGAGGAAAGGAGTTGCGAGTTACTAAGACTGCGGAGATCATGCAGGTAACTGGGAAGCCTAAAGCAAAGGCAATTGAGCTCCGGGAGGTTGCACTCTTAAGAGACCCAGGGTATCGGGTTGGTGCTGATGATATGGAGGTGGTTCATGACCATGTGACTCGGGAACAATTTGACTGATACTGGCCTCCAACGAACAGAGGAAAGTACAAGGTATCCACTTGCACAATTCCAGAGTCAAGAACAAGGCAATCGCCAACATTCAGGTGGACGGGCTAAAGAACTCCGAGATGTTTAAGAACTTCTGCAAATAGGTCTACCACGAGGTCATGAACAAAGTGCAAGTTAATTATGCATCCTAGAGGGGCTGAAGGCATCCAAATACCAAGGGGATTGTGCAAGATCTTGGCGTTAGACCTGTTGATCACTCTGGCATCAAGAACCACACAATAACGTATCTGGTTCGCTACATTTTGGGCCATTTTGAGATACCAAATGTCGCAAATTACGAGGATGTCGATGAAGTAAGCCAACCTAGAAAATGAAATTAATTAAGGGTGTCTTGAGCAACCCGGTGATGACAAACGGAAAGGCAAACATGTACGAGTAGATGAGGCAAACTTTAGAATAAACCCTTGCGTAGCTAGAACAGGCGAGAAATGAGCTACGCATCCTTGGGGACAACAACAGGCGATTAATGTCGCTAATCCCCTTATTGACGTAAAGAATAGGTAGAGGAGAACAATAACCAAGATCCTTCACCAAACCAAGACACTTTCTCCTTTATTCACATCCAATATATGTACAATGAATAAATCTCAATGCACATGCATACTATACAAGTGTTGTGCATGAAATCACATGCGTGCATGGCATGCGCATGTGCATGTACATGCATGCAATCTAAATGGTTTGGTAAATATATCCGCAACCTGCGTTTCAGTATGTATATACTCCAACTTAATCTTCCGCTTCTTTACTACTTGTTGTATAAAATGATGTCGAATAGCAATATGCTTTGTTCTATAATGGTACACAAGATTCTTCGCTATAGCAATACAACTTTGATTGTCACACAATATTTTGTTGGTTCTATTTGTTTCATAAAAATACTTTTCATAAGTCTTCGCATCCATACCACTTCTCTTGCAAATTTTGAGATCGCCATATACTATGCTTCACCGATGATAACGCCATCGATTCTTGACGTTTATATCTCCATGAAATCAAACTTCCACCATCAAGGAAAATGCCCATACCACGGTGGATCTTCTAGTATCAATGTCACCAGCCCAATCGACCGAGTATACTAACAACTTTTGTCCACCATGAAGTACTAAACCATAATCAATAGTACCTTTCAAATAAGAAGAACGGCGCTTTTAGCAACTTGCGGTGTTGAGAACTTGGTTGGACATAAACCCTGCTAAGATATTCATTCAAAAGCAATATCTCGGTCTAGTATTCAGCGCCAAGGTACATCAATGCTCCAATCAAGCTTTGGTATGGTGTCTTCAACATTGCTTCATACTCCCCCGCTTTTTAGGTCTCATCCAGATTGATAAGATAGTACCTAGTACAATTGGTGTGCCACATGTTTGCAAGTTACGCATTCTAAATTTCTCCAACATCTTTTCAACATATCCACGTTGGCTTAATTTGACTTTACCTTCATCTCGAATCTCCACCTTCATGCCAAGGTAATGATGTATAAAACCTTGATCTATCATTTGAAATCGCTTTTACTTAACATATTTTTCACAAAAATCCACATATTGCCGTGAATTCCCAACAATGAGAGACCATCATCAACATGAATCCCAATAAAACATACCCATCATTACACCTTCAATATAAAGACAATCATCTCATGGACAATCCACATATTGCCGTGAATTCCCAACAATGAGACCATCATCAACATAAATCCCAATAGAACATACTCCATCATTACACCTTCCAATATAAAGACAATCATCTATTGGAGAAGTCACAAAACCTTTTGATTTGAGAAATTGATCTAGTCATGCATACCATTGTCTCAAGGCTTGTCTCAACCCATACAATGATTTCTTCAATAAACAAACCTTGTGTTTTCACGTCCCGAACATTGTATCCTTCAAAGTTGCCTCATGTAAATCACTTCTTGAAGATCTCCATTGAGAAATGCCGCCTTTACATCCATTGTCTCTCGCAATCAAGTTAAATTCTCGTTGTCATAGCAAGAAGAAGTTTTACCGCGGGTGATTTCACAACCTGAGCAAATCTTTCATTGTACTCAATCCCTTCAATCGTGAGAAACCTTGAGCAACAAGTCTTGCTTTCTACTTCTCCACCTTGCCATCGGGATCAAACACGCACCATAACCCACTTACAACCAATTACATGAGCATTAAGAGGAGAATCTACCAACACCCAAGTCTTATTCTCCATCAAACTTGTATATTCTCGATTTGCTTCCTCGCCATTTAGCAAAGATCCTTTCGATTTCATTGCCTCCTTGTATGATATTGGCTCGGGTTACTAGAAAACATGCACTAGTAACTTCTTCTTGGGGTTCACCAGGTTTCCAAAGCATCTTTGATGGTTGCTTTGTCCTTCCCACGACCATACAATTCGGGATCATATAACTGCTCGGGAACATCACTGTTTTCTCCGAAAGCATCCGGGCGCAAGTACGTGGGTACATCACCATCAACATCTTCAAGTACACCATCATGCTCCCTCATCTCCATCTTCAAATTCGATCCATTTAGCATGCATCCTAAACAAACACCCATCTTAGTTTCATGCCCATAACTAAGATCCGCTACCAATTGATTCTTCACCATATCTTGGATCATGGCCACACTCAAATGTGCCAACGCCCGATACCAAAGTTCAAGTTGAGAAGTCGGAGGTTTTGCTACAAGACTCGACAACTTCTCTTGGTCAGAATCAACCAAGATTTCATACAAGTTACCTCGGACGTTTGACTTAAAGAACCACCTTCCAATCTAGATTGAAGATTCTACAACATTCATTTGTCAAACAACACTTTCGATGTCCCGTGGTCGCAAATCTTTGCCATCGATACAAGATTAGTTATCAAATCAGGTACCAATAAAGCATCATAAAAATGCAAAACTTTTCCATTTGACAAAGGGATTCGTGCATCTCCTACTCCACCTACAACCTTCTCATCACCATCTCCAACTCTCACCAGAGTTGAAGTGTTCTCAAGAACTTATCAAACCAAGCACGAGATGAAAATATATTGTTTGTTGCACAGATTCAATGCACAAACGACTCCTACTATATCTATCAGCAACCTCCATAACTTTCAAACCAATCTTTTCTTTATTTTCATTTTTATATCACTTTGAGAATGCAACGTTTGTTGCACTACTTATCGGAGCAATATCATTCATATTTTGGCTCTTGTACTTTCGGTACCGACAATCTCAACAAATCAGCTTTTCTTTGTCTACAAAATCTTTGTATGTGACCCAACTTATGGCGATGAGTTGGCAAATCTCCCATCATCACGCCAACGTCCTCCACGACCATTACCATCTTCTTGTGTGGTACCTCTACTTGTACCTACACCACCACCGGCCACCCACGACCACGCCCATGATAAACATAACCGCGACCTCTTCCACGTCCACGGCCACGTATTGCAAAAAAGCAACTTCATTAGAATTACTCCTATACCCCCACGCAACTTATTATGTCTCAAGCTCAAATTTTTAATGGAACTACACGCTTCTACAAAATTACCTTTATAAAGTGTCCTTACATACATCTTTAAAGGATCAAATCTTTGAGGAAAAGCTTTTGTGAAAGCTATTACTTGAGCCTCACGGGTCTTAGTTTCATTCCGCAGACAAACTTTGCAAGTATCTCATTGAAAGCTGCAATGAGTTTATCCACGTCTTCTCCTTCCTTATACTTCAAAGTATCTAACTTTACCTCTAAAGCAAACAAGCTCTGCAGAGGTTAATTGACCATACTTTGCTTCTAAAGCCTCCCAAAGATCATGCGGATGTGAAAGAAGTTGGTGAAGATGATGAATTATAGAACTACTTTCCGGTAGCGCATTAGCACACCATCGGTGATAACATTTAGAAGAAATGCTACCGCCCTTCGATCTTTCTACCTCCAATCATCTCTCGAGTTTGTGGTTTGGATTCTCCTATCACAAACCAACAATCATCGGCTTCCAACAAACCCTTCACTCAAAACTTCCAAGAATGCCAATGCGTTCCATCAAAAGGCATCTTCATAAACTTAGACATCTCGAACAATGAGACAAGCTCAACCTACACTCGATACCATGTAAAGAATAGGTAGAGGAGAACAATAACCAAGATCCTTCACCAAACCAAGACACTTAATCCTTTATTCATATACAATGAATAAACCTCAATGCACATGCATACTATACAAGTGTTGTGCATGCAATCACATGCGTGCATGGGCATGTGCATGTACATGCATGCAAACTAATGCATTTTTATCATAATTTACAAGTCCAATACTCAATATTCTAACAATTGACTCGTGTGGCATGCCATCCAAGGCTTGGACTAGAGGATTTGGCCAATATGCCAGGATGGACTTTCTCAAGTGGGGTAGTACACGATGGGATCTGGCTGTCACTATCACATCAAGTGTATAATAGATGCTATGGTCAGATCTCGTTTTTGTGGTACGGGGAAGCAGCAATAATGCAATAAAAACAAATAGAATAATATTTTAATGTCCACTAAAGATACATGGCAAAATCATCCAACAATCACAACTAAACGTCCAGCATTACATGGCAATGTCATCCAACCATCACAACTAAACATCCAGCATTAAGTTTGCACAATTTGTTTCATATTGCTGGAGGAGCTTCATGCAATGGTGGGGACTATGATTCCTCACGCGTATTGTATGTGAAACAGTTTTTTTTGCCATGTTTGAGGAGCTTATTTTCAGTTAGAGATCAAATTGCTATTCTTGTGTGTTCAGAATGGGTTGCCTTTGTATGGTTGGAAAGAAGAAGGAAGGTAATGCCACGATTTTTTTTGGAGCGAGTTTCCAAGGGATGGATAAGACACCACGCTGCTTTCTATTTGCGTCCTAGGTTCTATTATTTCTTTGGGGATCGTCTTCTTGGACGACCATTAGACCCGAAGGCCAATGGCAATCAGGCATGCACGGGAAGTCGTTGTTCTCGGCTTTGTTGAAAGCTATGCCATTGGGACCTGGAGGTTCGAATCCTCTGGCTTTCTTTCACTCTGGGCATCTTTGTTGGCCGTTAATGGAAGAGCCCGCCCAGTCACCGCACGGACCGTGTGTTTTGAAGTGCTTCCGAAAACATTGCTTTACGGAGTCGGATCTCGATGTTTCGAAGTAGATGTCGGCCCGCCCCCTAAGAGAATACGATTGATTCCAAGATAGCACCGAAGCACCCGAGCATTCTTTCCGGTGAGTCCATAATACTGTTTATTTGGGATGGACCATTGGTGGACCCTCTTTTTTTTGCTTCATGGGTATTGCATTTTTTTTTCTATTTTTTTGCACCAATCATTGATCTGTTTTGCACCATCGAAACTTTCGTGGGATTCATGTACAAAAAAATTAGTGGCCCTTGATCTGAGAATATTCCCCAAATCAATGGTCCACAAAAAAGATGAAAACAAAAATTAGTGGCCCTTGATCTGAGAATATTCCCCAAATCAATGGTCCACAAAAAAGATGAAAACATCCCCCCATTATTATTATTATTATTATTAATATTTATTATTATAATAAATTGGCCTGTTCTAGGTTACAGTTGCAAAAATCTTTTGATGGCAATCTACCATCCTACTCGCTACCCATCCTACTCGCTTTTTTTTTAACAAAACAAAAAAACAAGAATCGATGCTTGACCCATCGAATTTTTTATGGAAATCAACTGCCGTACATGTGGGAGTAGATATCCGAGGCGAGAATCGGGCGCTGAATCGCGGAGCAAGAGCTAATTGATGCGGGAGAATCAAGCAGTTGAATCAAGCAGAGAATCGCGAATTGAAGCCAGATCCAATACGATTGCAGATGGCAACCCTCAAATTCCCTCAAATTCCGGATGCGAACCAAAGAAGATAATGAAAACGGCAAGGAAGAGCATAGAAAAGCATAAAAAAGCTGAACAGAGAAGCAATTCCTCACAAAAACTGAACCTAGATGATTAAACCAATTCTCTCAAAACACCTCCAAACTTCTTGCTTCCACAATGCCGCTTCGGCCAACAATTGCGTAAGAAAAACCCTCGATCGACACAACCAAGAAACACTTACGCAAAAAAATTTCATCCTTTCATCGCAGATGGAAGACAAATGCCCAATCCGGCACAAATCTTCAACCAGACAAAGCCCAGTTCGGCACAAATCTCCAACCGAGCCCACTCCACGAGGCGCACATCTCCAACTGCATGACAAAAACTTTGCTTACAGAAGGTTGCAAACCGGCAACGTGATTCAAACCTCTGATCCAAACTGGCACTGTGATTTATAAAATTTCAAAGGTACTACAGGATCTATCACATCGTCACAATTCTGCCAAGCATAGAAGCAAATAGGGCTTTCATAGATGTTCAGATGTTCTAAAATTGTTACCTCTACCCATTGACCAAACATCTACCAATTGTTAACCCAATCTGACGACTATCACCATTTAGGAAAAAAAAAAAAATCCCCGAGAACTTATTGGGAAACCTACTACGAATCGTTCATTTTCTATAAAAAAAAAAATCTCTACCATTTACGTTGCTTTAGTGGCCTGCACAAAGGCAACAAATGGCGCGTGGAAAGCCAAAAATAAGGCAGCAACCAGCCAAATATCTGTCCTCAATTCAAGGTACTAATTGAATTTTCTCCATATAGTTGGCACAAATGCAACACATTTGACAAGACGATGCCCTAGCTTAATGCTGGGTTCACATGAACAAATTGCCGTGGGATGGCTGAATCAAAAAATTCAGCCTCGTTATGAAAGTTCAGCTGTCACAGGATGCTATCGCATGGCTGATTAAGCTGGAGGTACTTGGATCAGCACAGAATCAGCGGCTTACATCCGCTGACCAAAAAGATTATCCTGCGAACGGCCAATAAGATGGATGCCACAAGGCGCCAGTGTCCGCAGGCACAAGTAGAGCTGAGATATTCCCGCAAGTTGGCAAGGAGATTAGGAGATTAAAAGCAATGAATGAACGTAAGACCTCTTAAGAGAAACGAAAACTAACTGCTCCAGATTTAGAATCTTTAAGCCCTATTAAAAGTTCACTACGAATCCCCTGGAACAAATACAGACAAGTCCAGTTCAACAAAATCGTACTTTGAATAGGCAAACACTATCTATGAGATTGCTTTGCCAAAGACCTGTCTTTCACGGTAGTACCCAAGGCAAGTTTTCCCTACCTGCCAAAACAAAACTACATTAGTTTGCAGAAAATTACAAAATGCAGGTCACTGCTTTACTAGAACCACAGCCTGGAATAGAAACAGATGTGCATTCTGAGAAATGTCACATAAGTACTGAAGCTTGATTCATCTGATGAAAGCTTGTTCCACTAGGTACTAAAACCAAAACTAAAACCTGCAGGTAAACAGCAAAGTACTGCAATATTGATCAAAGGTAAAAATTGCACGCTAACATCTACACTGTATCTAATTAAAAAAAATTAGAAAAAAAAATGTCTTACTGGTTTCTGTACGTCTACAAAAGATAGAAACGTCAAGAAAGAAGTTAGCTTTCATATTACAAATAAACTGGGATACATTTCACTTTGTTATTACATCCTTTCTCTATAGACCACCCTGTTAGATTTGGGTGCCTGTTTTCATCAACTCTTCAATCTTAAATGCCCTGAAAAACCTAAAGGCATTGGGCAGTGGAAGCTGCAATGTCCCACTAAGAAAAGGTCCCCATATGCAGCATGCATCTTGCGGCCAATTTTAGTAGCAAGAGATGGCAGTTTGAGCAAAAGTCACTCAAGAATTATTGGAATGAAATGTACATAATTGGTGTTAAAGAACCATGCACTATAAGACCTATTGTAGCAAAACTGACTTGTCAGCATGTGGATGCAGCTGCTTCACATGAAGCAGGGACATGTGGTTTCAGCAAACCTTAGCACATGGCTGCTCTAAGAAACTTCTGTCTGCTAGAGATGGGGGTTCAATTGCAGCAGCAATTTTTCGGCGGAGGTTAAATTTCTTTGCTATAATAGGACGAACATCATCAACGCCTACCAACGTCTCCAGAAAAGGCAGAAGCATGGCCAGAGCACAATCGGAGCGGTCATCAAACCAGCTCTCTATGGGAATCCCATTGTCTATTTGAAATCCAAATGCCTGCCAGAAACAAAGATGATCACCAATAAGTTATAGTTCCATAAGACCTCTACGACAACTAAACTTTCATAAATGGCCTCGTCATAGGGAAATAAATTCAAATTTTGTGACGGTGAAGCTGAATGGGCTGTCAAACAAAGGGCAACTGTTGGGGCTAACACAAGAGCATTCTCAACAATACCAGCACAGTAACTGGGTTCAAGTGTAGCAGGACACAATGGTTAAAGGTAAGTGGCTTTCATATAATTCAAATCACAACTGACATATGAAATTTTAATAGTACCTGTGGAGAGTTATCTATAATTGCAACCTTTGATAAATCACGCCCTAGAACTGTCAAATCCTTCAAATAATTCCCATCCACAAAGACACATGAATCTCGAAAGACGCGATGTCTAATAAGCTTCCGTTTGGGGTCTAATATATTCAAAAGCTGCTCTGCATAGACACTTTGACTGGCTGTAAAAACAATGATTTCAAACATTTGGGCTACCCGCTCCATAAACATTTGTAGATGGGGTCTACGACGCACATACACCGTATGCTCCTGAAAATTTAGATGCACAGGGAAACTAAAATCTGCATCATCACATTGTTCAAGTGTTGAATGTACTAGAGTTTCTGCAGAAACAACACAAAAAGAGATAAAGATTATGTAGAGACATAGCAGTATGCCCAAATAAAGGGGGACATACCATCCAAGTCCAACACCAAAGTTATTGGAGGAGACCGCCTGGTTTGCCGAGGCAAAAGCAAAGGCCGACAGCAGGCAACAACTTCTGATAGATCGGGAAGACGTTTAATAAAAAGATACGGATCAAAATCATCAAGGTCATCATGGTCCTCTTGACTTTTTTCATCTTTGCCACTACTATTGTTACAACTAAGGACTGATGATTGCTGGATGGAGAGAAATAAGGCAGCTGGATCATCATCCCCTATTAATGAGAACATTTGGCATTGGTTTTCTAAGGAAGAGTCTTCCAATTGTATCCAATTAATACAATCATCTCCAACATCCATGGGTGGATGGCAGTCAAACATTGCATGTGCCATGTCAATATGTGACGCACTTAAAAATGAGTCTTGGTCTATATCTGTTGAGCAAGTTCTTAATATAATCGCATTTGAGTCTGCACATCCAACCTCTAGACGGCAACTTGCATCTGAGTTGACATCATCTAACACCTCTACTTGTTCAACTGTACATAATAGCAACTATAAGATGATATTCTAATACTAGAAGCCATACAGGATAGAAAAAAAGTTAGAGTCTGCATATTGGACATAAATTTTAGGCTTACCAGTGCTTGAGCAACTTGTGGAACCTTCAACAGTCGCCTCTTTAAAAGAATGGAAGGCCGGAGAAAACAATGTCTCCAAAACAGATGTGCATCCCTTGTTTGTAAATAACTCTTTTGAAGCTTCAATGTCAACAACCTTGCTTCCCCATGCCTCTAATGGGATTTCACTACCAAGCTGCATGGAATAAAATTGGATAAGCGACAAACATTGTTGCTCCTGACCTCTCCCATCTAAGATAAAATGACAAATTAAAAAGTAACACAAACCTTTTGTTCATGTGGAGGAACATCCATACCAACAAAGTTAAGTTCAATATCAGAACAGGTATCATCGGCACTGAACATGCCGATAGATCTTTCATCTCGTGGCTTAGAAAATCCACAGAAGTCCTGGGGATCTGCAAATCCTATTGAGGATTACAATAAGTGCTAATTTATACAGGTTAAGGACTACACAAAATCAAACACAAAGATGAAGAGTGACAAATAAAAATACCTATCCTGCGTTTCCGAGAACACAATGCTATCAAGCAAGTATCCTCATCCTCTTCAGCAATGGAAGCCATTTTTCTGCGTTTATTATTTGGAGAATCCTTATCTCGTGGCACGTGCTCCTCCATAATCAAAGAAAATATGAATTGCAGATGTTATAAAATCATTGGGCTTCAAAGGATCCTGCTTGAGCACATACTGCCTTGCTCCTGTAAGTGAATAGCAAATGAAATTCTAAGCAAACAGTCCAAGTAAGAGTAGCTATGCTGATAAAACCTTGCAACAGCATAGCCTTCTAGTTCAGCTGCAACAGCATAGCCTCCTAGTTCAGCTAAGGACAACGTTACAAGGAACCCATGAGTGCAATGAATTCTGTGAAAATAAATCGGTTTACACAACTCCGCAGTGCACACATAGATAGGAATGGGCGCTAACTACAACCTATTTCAAAATTTAGAAAATGAAAAACTTATTAGACCCAGAGAAAAGTCTCTAAAGCTCAGATCTATCCATGTAAACTAACAACAAAATGAAGAAGTAAGACCGACCCATGTAAATCAGTATAGTTGTAACACCAAAGCTATGAATTTAAGACAAAATAAGCTCAAATCACAACCCGGGTAACATAAACGGCAGTTTCGGAAATTGAACAATGAAAAAGCCCCAAATCTTACAAACAGAATTGAGGACAATGGCAAGAAGCGCTATAGCTTACCACAAATTATAGCGGCGAGGCGAAGACCACAAAGCTTCCGCAATGCGATGCCGCACTTCCAGCGACTGGCGCTAATCAGCGCAAATGGAAAAGCAAGCACACGCTGCGAGCTACTTAAGCCAGTGAAAGAAAAACACGGAAATTGCGACCAGTCTATAAAGCACAAATCCCAGAGGAAAAGTTCTCCCGCGAAATAGGAAAGCACAGACCGGTCGATGCGGGGGATGTCGAACAAGCCAACAAAGGAATTTGCCACAGGGTTATTTTAGTTAAATTTTTGGGAAACGATAAGGCGGTCAGACCGACCGGTTTAGAAGGTATTCAGTTTGGCAAATGATTACACGAAGACAAAAGGAAATTGTAGCGCCTGGCGGCCGTCCAAAAGCTTCTAGAACGCTGAATTATCCGACACGTGGTACAATTTGCAAACCATTTGGTCGTCTCGAGCGCAATGGTTTGCCCCAAAACGTAGAAAACTAGATTAGGTGCTCCTTGCCCTTTGGAGAGAAGGAACTATTTTGAAACAAGATGGTTGTCACCCGTACTTATACGAGAATATTCCTATGGCATATTCCATGAACCTTCTTTAAGGTTCCAAGAATATTCTTTGAGAATCTTATAAAAGCTTCCAAAATATTCCTAGAGTCCAGACCAAAAACTAGTGCAACTAGCTGATGTGACGACCATATAGATATTATACATAGATGGTTGTCACCCGTATTTATACGTGAGCTTGTTATGGAATATTCCAAGAACCTTCAATAAAACTTCAAAAATATTCCTTGAGAATCTTATAGAAGCTTCCAAGATATTCTCCGAGTCCAAGGTAGCACAAAGCATGATTTAAACTTATGTCCAAAAAATATTTCTTGAAAATCTTATAGAAGTTTCCAAAATATTCTTGAGTTCAAATTAACACAACATGATTTGAACAAAGCATGATTTGAACTTCTAGCCTTATGTTGCAGGACAAACATCTTGACCAATATGCAGTTCATTACATACTAAAAACCAAGGGTGAAGGACACGGAGGTGTCATTCGTCCCACGCCTTCTATGGGAATCCTATATATTTTTTAAGCGTAAATACAAGTTAGCACTGGCACACAATACGTCAAATTGTATGCCACCTCGAAAGGTGGCTCATCCATCATCAATACAAATAACATCCCAACAACAACATAACATATACATACGAGAATCATGACAATGGCGTTGGTTGGCGTAGAAGAAGGGCAAGGGTAGTCCACTCCCGTCCCTCCTATGCACACTTTGCGGAGATTGAATCATGCCATGACGTGGTTATAGCCTTCAGATTCACAATATCATGGATTCACCCTATGAAACTACTTCGAGTTACATCTCTCCGGTCCATGAGGGGGAGGAAATGAATTCATGCCCGAACATGATGGTTCCATGAGTGGCTAGAGGATCATGGTTCCTTCAGGGCAACCACGCATCCGTGATCAGGCTTTAACCCCCTAAAATCCATAGGCCACCCAAAGATGCCCATCGAGCCCAAGACGTCCCTTTAGATCACGTATCTTACGACCCAGGAGGTATCAGACCCATACTTGGCCCTACATGGTGACCAGGCTATAAGCCTAGCACATTAAAGGAATCATGTAGTCAAACTGGCGGGATTCCACCACCGTTTTCACCATCATGCTCATTGTCCGGTGTTGAATCACAACGTAGCATCCATGCCGGTGGGATCTTGTCTTGTGCACAGCCGCAATTAATCTGGATTTAAGGGGTTTTGGCGAGGAGCATCACTAAATCTAGATAGCCTTTAGATCTCTCCCCTCCAATACAACCGGTATGAACACGAAAAGAGAAAATAGCAATCGGATACAAACATCCATCATCATCATAAATAGATCATAGAAATAGAATCTAATCATCCATCTACTCAAACAAGGGTCGAGGAAAGAATACAAACTATGCTAAAACTAACCAATATCTAGAATTTGGGAGTGATCGCGAGGAACATCCATGGTATAGATCAGTTTTTGAGGTTGTAGCGACTTCTATCTTCCTCAATCTTCTCTCAAATTTGAATTAGGGCAGAATTGGGGATGGGAGGATGGGAGACCAATTTGCCATCCCAAAATGGCAAAGTTTGCCTCGAGAATAATCGAACTAGGCCAAATGGCACTCTCTAATTAGCCTACATTACTAATTAATACCATTACGCTAAGTTAGTTTCAATAAACCCTTTTAGGTTAGTCCTCAATAGTCCCGATACACGGGTGACATGTCAAGGTAGTTTATCATTATGTCATATAAATACATGGAACGTCAAATTCTACCCCCCTTAGAATAATGATGTCCTCGAATTGAGTTAATGAATTAACACTAATAGGAAGTTTCTTGATGTATGCATTGGTTACCCGAGGATCGATTACATGATGCCCATGTTCTCGAAGAAATTGAATTTGCACATAAAGCACAACGCCAACAAATCTTGTACGAGCCATGTTTAGTGATCAATGGGAACTATAGTTTGCATCCATATGTTGTTGGTGACAAAGGGTACAATCTTATTTCATGACAGATGAATCTCAACTTGGTGCACTTAAAAATTCTATAATTTTAAGCACATAAAAGCAAGATTGTTCATCGGGCAAGCTTTTGGTATCTTGAAGAGAGTCTTCAAGTGCTTGCATTTACCTTGGCTATCAATAGTGAGTTTATACCATTATATTAACATGTTGCTTGCTACATAACTTGCTTCTATGTTGAATATGAGCTTGAACAACTACTAGCGGAAGAGGACGACGTGCGGAAGATGTCTACCAAGAAGTGGATGAGGACTGAAAGTATACGCGCGCTCAAACTTAACGCAATATCTAGTTTTTAATGAGTAGAAGGGTATAATTCTTATCTTTATTCTTTTTACATTTCCTAGATTCTTTTTATTAATTAGTTTGTGTTTGATGTAGAAAATATGATGAAATGTCATTGTTGCATTGTGGAATAAATGATATAATGCTCCTTGACCAGTTTTTTTCATTCGAAAGGGCATCCCCTTTCGGATTTTGCTCTTAAATCATTCTTTGCTCTGTATACAAGCAATATGATATGTGGAAATAAAGGGATTTGAAAAATAAAAGAAAATAAAACTTCAGCTTATTTACAAGTTAGATATGGCAGATTCGTCACTTTATATGGCAATTAAGCATGAATTGAGAATTGAGATTGTTCGTGAATTCTAAAGGAAGAAATAGTAAAGTAATGGAGGAGCATTCTAGTGGCATAATTCCAAGCGTTTCGAAATACCTTAATAAAGACATAATTCCAAGCGTTTTTGGAATATCTTAGCATTTACGAAATATATTAGCAAACAAGATAATTCCAAGCATTTTGGAAATATCTTAAATGATTTTTTTTGTGTGAATGGGATTGTTAACAAATTCAGTTATGTTAAATATTAATTTAACTAGACCTTAAGTGTTAACGCGTCCACTATATTAGCATTAACTTAGTTTAATTGTTGGGGGTTTAGGTTTTAAATTTAAGATAATGTAACCGTTGGTATGCAAGAACCCTTACCCACACATTTAAACCTAAACGCTAAGACACCTCCATTGTCAAAAGAAAAGAACGAGGGCACCAAGCACTCAGATGTTGCATTTCTTTTGAAAGTCTTGCATTTCTTAATCCAAATTATGCTAAGCTCATATAACAATTTTATGAAAGGACCCGTAGAATCAACATTGGATTGATTTCTTTAAAAAATACTTACATCACTGGTTCCAAGACCCTATTACTGCCCGGTCTGTTTCTCCTGCATCTTTGGCTGCCAAAACGGGAGACAAAACTTCAAACTCAATCCTCATTAAGGTAAGGTGCAGCATTTTAGTATGCCACCGTGATGGAGCTGGGCAGTAATAATACACAAAATACCACAAGCTCACTGCATATAACTTTGGGTTCTCTTTTCAAGCATACAAGGAATATGAACTTGGAAAGGATTTATAGACAAAATTGATGACCATATTCAACTGATCTCACCCCATGAAACGGGGGACCATTGGATGATGATATGCAGCAGGAAACCCTAAAAGCAATGGTGGTTCAAGAAATGCCTGCCTCACAGCCCATTCTGGCGCTATAATTGATGGTTGCCCCAGCAGTGGCAATTGTAGTGGCAGAGACAATAAAGGCTTAGGGGGCAAGTTTATCTGCAACTGTGGCCTGTTCATATGGACATTTGGAATGTTGCTCATAATCATCCTAGTTGTGCAAGTTATTGGCAGAGATGCTTGGATCGTGTTGCCAATATCATAATCTTCGTAATTCCTGCTCCTCTTCACAATCATCATATCTTCTGTAAAATACTGTATTCTCCTTTTCTTGCTTGTAATTCTCGAGTACATTGTTTCATCCTCATGCTGATTGTAAGTCACTTCTTCAAAAATCTTTTCATAATTCCGTGTAGAAAATGCACAACTTGTTCTCCCCAGGAAACTCAAAGAAGCAGGAGATGCCAGGAGTTTGCTGCAAAATTTGATGAGTGATCAATGAGATGAAGCGAAGTGGATCGACGTAGAGAGCGCCAAGAAGCAAAGAACAACAGGAAATATCCTTGGAAGCCGTAACCCTTCTAGGTCCGGTTCTAAAATATATATAACAAATGTACAATGTATACATGTTCTAAGATTGACATCTGTACAGTCTTTATGAGCAGAACTTTAGTAGTTAGTTATAACTACTCGTCCATCATGAGAAAAGGGAAAAAAGGAGGAAAAACAAAAGAACAATGAAATGTTAGAAACAAATGAAACTGGAAGGTTTGAACCTGTAGACAAACTTGAATGTTCTGCATTCACCAAGTGAAAATGTTGCATGGCTGTTGCAACCATCCCCTTTGCGATTGACATAACCAGGATAATCGTGAGGATCAAACTTGACAGCCTCTTTCAAAACCAACAAACTCTTGCTGGCCTGTTTTTGTAGTTTCCATTTGTCATATGGTCCATTAAGCTTGTGGGTGACATGGATTTCTCCATCAGGCTGAAGTAGAGAAATTGCATTCCTAAAAAAACCCTTGATCAGGCGCCTATGTCTCCTGCATGGACAACGTCGATCCACATAAGTATACATCCGAAACAGATACAAAACAATGTGCAATAGCAGGTTTAGGATCATTAACGCACTTGATCATGGACTTTTCACTTTCTGAGCCATAAAAACCAGCATGAGGGAAATTGTAAATGATCCGATCAAAGAATCGATCCTCAAATAATTTAAGTTTAGCCATGCAGGTGGCATCTACATTGTGGATGATTTCTGCACCATATGCCTTCAGGGTAAGCAGAGTGGACTTCGATTCTTTGTACTTGGTCAAGACAGCATCTATTACACCATTTCAACAAATTACAATCACATTTAAGGATCATTCACATGAAGTAATACTCAAAGAGCTAAAATCTGCACCTAAGGAAAGCTAGAATTAGAAGGATCAAAACAAGTTAGTACCTGCAGAATCGAAGGATGTTGGCACCATGTTATGGGCAGTGCCAAAAGCCGAAGCTAAGCACAAGGAAAAGGAAAAGTCCCCCTCTCCAGTTAGAAGAATTTTTTGGTATCTATTATAATGCGTGATCCGGCCTGTGAAGAGTGGTGAGTAATATGGCGCAGGAACAGTCTGAAACTGAAAAAGAATGTTTCTTTCCATTCTTACCACCTGCTGCCTAATGCATCTACGCTAAAACGGCAGCTTCAGCTTCCGTTGCGTTAGCCTTGCTGTTTAAACGGAGACGAGTAACGTTAACCTAAACGGCATTTTGTGTAAATCACGCCTGCATTTAATCTTCATTTCAGCATTGGCGATTTGGAATTAAAAGCCATGCCAATAAATAGTTCATATCGATGGAGCTTTCACAGCATGTGAAGCTATTTTATGCGTGAAATCTGGGTCTTACTATTAGAGTCTCGTAGAATTCTAATCAATAAATACCCCTAACGTATGAATACAACCTCTCTTAAGGTATATTCAATCAAATACATAAAGCCATTGGGCACAAACGAGAAAACGTACATGGACTCACCACCATAACACCAACATGAACTCCCAAACAAAAACTGAATCTCAAGTCTACACAAAAGTGATGGTGCCATCACCTCACTAATAGTATAGCAACAACAACTTCACAAGAGTGGTGCCGACATCACTTTGGCACCATCCATGACACAAAAACAAAGAACATGTTGTCGCCATAACATCACTGATGTAAGCCAATATCTATTACCAAAACATTAACAAATAGAACAAAGTTCCAGATGCTCTAGTGTATGCTACATCAGGTAACCATTCATTCTGCACCATGTCATAACACCTGCTATTACGATGTATAAGCTCCATATCCCTACGAAGCGATGCCCTCGTAATAATAGCCTGCAAAGTGGATGGCCTACACCAAACATGACTCATAACGGTCAAGCACAAACCAATACAACAGCTGATGTCTCTATGTGCCTAACTAATTTGGGACATAAAGGAAAAAAGACGCCCACAAAGACTGCATACAAAGCACATCATTATTTCCTTGCTCTACTAGGCACTACCATAATAATAGCTTGCGAGGTGGTAGTCCTATGCCGACTATAATCCATAGCGGTCATCCAGATAATCAATACAAATATTACTAAGCATCTTGCGAAGTTGTGATGCAAAGGTAGAAAGACATCAAAAAGACCATCAATATTAAGGAGCTATCCACCTTAAAGATCCAAACATCATGCTTAGACATTATGTGTAACCCAACATCTGCATTCTGATTAAGCATGTGACCTTGATCAATCACCACGGAAATTGCGACGCCATGCATGATATGAGGTCAAATAGGGCGACAAGACGCTAGATTCTAATTATTTTGCTACCCTCATCGAAGACAAGGTGTGCTTTCCTGCTTGTTAGAGCTAGGTAATCACCAAAATGAAAATCAAACAACAACAAACATGCACTCATCAATATTTAAGGAATGTATATATCATTTGCAAGAACACTTTGACAGGCCTGCATATGTTTTGCGGTACCCGGTCCTCAAATGAGGGCTTTGTCTTACTCTCTGTTTTCCTCTCATCACATCTCTTCCTTGCCTCTTACCAAATTTTCTGAACTTGCTTCACACCCTCATCAGTTCCACAAATAAATATTTCAATATCCTTCGGATGCAATGTGTGATTCAAGGCTAACCTCCATAATGCACCATTGCTTTTGAACGTAAAGCGGGGTTTCTTGGGATAACTCAAACTATAGGAAAGCAGATATGGCGTAGAGCTTTAAGCATTTTGATTATAATATATTAAATATATTGTAATTCAAATTTGTAACACTCCACATGTTGTACGTACAACTTGAAACTATTATGTCACCTTCCTCATACTACATGTCCATGTGGGACAATCGTCACATCACCAATACCCAATATCAACCTATGTTGAGGGATATTCCAACTCCTCCTTATAGTTATTCTTGGCCGGCACCGATTATGAAGATCGACGCGCCCATTTCCTGTCCAAAGTTTCTATCTCAGTGAACATAGCTTGACCCAATTCCATAAAGTAGATAAGAATAGAATAGAATAGATTTTTTAAGCGTCCATTGCAATATATTTCCATAAAATCCATCTGTACTCAACCATATGCGAACTTCAAATATGGTTTAAGCCTACGTTCCTATTATGTTCTATATCTCTGAGCTCATACGGGGATGCCTATTGAATTAGCCCTAAATTAATTCCCGTTGTTTCCTTACTAGAACATTATAAGATGAACTAAAATTCCATCACTCTCCCAAGGGGAGTCACTCAAAAGAACCCCCAAATCACGTGCGTAAACATGAAGGGGTTATTTTTGTGGGTTCTTAGTATGTATACCTACGGTACAATATACTTTTTTTTTTTTTTTTTTGAATTCTTCGTACACTAAGGGAGAGGGATGCTCGGTGGCGGAGAACGAACAATGTATGATACGGAGAGGGCTTAGTGATTCGGGCAGCCTATTCATAGAGGCATCAATCCGATTACAACACTGGTAATGTTTTTATTTTGTTCTACTCGTTTTTTTCCTTGGATGGGATTACAAGTTTGAAAACGATTTGGCTTCCTCTTTAGATTTTTTTCATCTTGTTTGGAGGATGGGTCACGAATGCTGAAACGATTTGGCTGCCACAGGTTGATATATCCAGTCACAGGTAAGCTGCCACAGTCCTCATTTTGGTGCTTTTTCAATGTACTAAGATCATCCATTCATTCAGGTGTTTCAATTCTTCTTTCCAATCAAAACCACTTGACCAATCAATTTGCCAGGTCGCTTTCTAGAGACCGCCTTCCTACCAATCAAAGCCACTTGACGTAGTGAAGTTGCTTCTGTAGCCCACTTGGCACATTAACTTTGTCGTTTCTGTCCATATTGGAAACTAGTGGACCCTTTGCTTATTGAATGAGCATGGGGTCCAGAAATTTTGCCCTCAAGAGAACATCATAAAAAGAAACAGGTGAAGAAAGGTAAAGACACGTTATAGAGGGAAGCTTTCGTTTTTCCTGTCATTTAAGATGGCTTTTAATTACTACTACAACCAAACAAGTCTTCAATTTGAATGCTACGTTTCTTTTGACTTGTTTTCTTTCGAATGTTGTATCTTTATTACGTGGATGGGTCTCCTTTCTAATGCTCCAAGGTAAAGATCGGCTTCTTCAGATTATATCATGTGGACATCCGTAACAAAAGCAATAAAGCCAATAGCTCAAGATTTCCCGTGACCAATAACACTCAAGGAAGAGATATATTAGATTTCTTGTTGGAACATGAAACGCAATGTAAAGTTGGTATTTCAGATCAGTTTGCATTTCTTCGACCAAATGGGGCATGAACCCTTGGTATTCATGTGAGAAATCAAGCCTGTGTGAACTTTTCTCAAATATGTCACTGTGGCATTATCAACCTGGTTCTTGAATATCCAGGGCTGTCTTCATTGCATCAGATAGCAGAAAACTGTTCCATCTTAAAACTATCTGCAGCCCCACTCAGATGTACTAAATTTCGCCAACAGAACCTGACAAAAAAGGCCTTGTCTAACTGATAGAATCCAGTGGGCTCATGAAGAATGCAAAGAAAGATGCAAGATACAAGCGCAAGCTAACCAATGCTATGTGGAGCGAATCACTCGTATGAGACTTGACTCTGGCTAATATATGAAGTGCCATGTCAGCAGCAACAAATGATGACTAGCGTGCAAGCGTGCAGTGTGCCAGGTCAGCAAGCGTGACTACAGGCGTGCAGTGTGCCTAGTCATCATAACACATAGAATACAATATTCTAACATCCCCCCTGATGACTAGCACACGTAGAATCATCCCCCCTGAGGACAAACACTGCTGCAAACTCAAAACACCTGTAGAAGAGTTCAGCATATGGAGTAGAGTGAGCCACAAAAGTAGCCATGCTGGCCACGAAATATTGGTCTTAAACCAAATTTTTCTGCCCCTGTACCATTCTCTACACTTGTCCTGTGACCCTACTGAGAAGTGCATGCCCTTGCTTGAGCACTTTAATTTAAAAAACTGAAACTGCTCTGCCAAGATTTTTTGCAGAAGGAAATTTCAAACAATCGTGCATAACACCTATATGTGCCCGTCCTGTTCCCTTGCTCATCTCAGAGATTAAAATCTGCTCATGCGTTTGAAACTGCCCTTGGAATAAATGAGGACTATTTGCAGCTAAATCATGACTAGAAATCAGATTTGAAGATTTAAGTAACTCAAGAGCAACGAGAACTTGATTTCTCAAATGCAAGCATCTGTAACTGACCTTTAGCCTATTGGTTAATCCTCCAATACCAGGGTAAGAAATATACCCCAAATAATCATCCAAATTAGAATGATCCTCCACTTTCCCATCATGTGTGCAAGCAAATGGAATATGTAGATGAATATAAAGTGGAAAATCGACTTCATGTTTACTAACCTTAGTGATTATGGAACTAAAACCAGCATTCTGCTCATATATATCCATCCAAGGAAGTTGAAGAACCAACTCATCTTTGAAATCTGCAGTATACACTTGATGCTCAAATATTTCATCCCTATGCTGATGCAGACAAGCCACATGCAAATCATCTTGTTCAGATTCAACTATAACATCTTGGTGTTGTTCCAAATCTGTAGATGCTGCTATTTCCATAAATTCTGTTGTTTCACTTAAACTGGTCTGTAATTTCATTATTCTCAAGAAGACAAGTGCTGTCTAACATTTCATACTGCAGATCCAGATCAGAGAATATAGATGGAGAAATACCTTTACAAGATTGGAAACTCGTGTTAGCAGCAGGAAGGAGATCTGATTGGTCCAATACTTGAGCATTGCCCATAGATATAGCCTCTTCCAAAATGTTTCGAGACAACTAGAATCAGATGTAAAATCATGGATCTCAGGAACTGGAAGCATACAATTAGATCTGTCAGAACTAACAGTCAAAGAAGATTCCAGCCTCTTTTCCTTTTCCTTTGTCTGTTGCTTCTTCTTGTGTTGATTATCCTGCCCGAATTCAGATCTCAAGTAGTCCCAGAGCTCTTGGAAACTACAAAATGTAGCTTGCCAAATCTTTAAACTCAAAGGATATTCTATAGTTAGCTTTATAGATTTTGAAACTAGATAGTCCTTATCAAGAGTAATCTCAGAAAGATGTTGTCCTCTTGCAACATGCCACAGATCTTGTGAAAGTAAAGCCCAGGTCATGTGAAATCTCCATTCTTCATAGTTCTGACCATTTAGAAACTTATCTTTCAGCGGAGCTACAATCTCGTACAACCCATCTTGAATCATTATAAACTCCTAAATCTAATCAGCTTCTTTGTGACAAATATCTCTAACACAGTAGACAATACTGACTTAAATCTTCTCAAGACCCAGAGACAACGGCTTTGCTCTTCAAGAAACTAGAAATGAAGAGTAAAACAACTCCACTGTATTTCTGTGCACTTGTTTACGAACAACTGTGCAACCCGACCAACAAAAATAGATCGTACCTTTTTCTTTTAAGCCACGAACTAAGAAATAACTCCAACAAAATAACTCCGATCCAAAAATAACTCCAGCATGCAATATTGGTTTCTCTTTTACCAAAAACAGAGTCAATGGCACAAATCCAGACTCCAAATACGCTAAGCTTCCTTCGGATCTACCATTCCGGCTCCAATTGTCACACAACTCTAATTGAAAAGTCAATTCCGTCAGATGCTCACCCAACAAGAGATCCGACAATATCTACTCCAGCAAACTCCAGATACCAGCAAACCGACCAATCCAAACAACAGATCTGGCTACAAACAAATCTGCAGGTCAAATCCGGCTCTCTACAACCGAAAATGTACAGATCCACACATCTTTGATGACAATTTCCCAATGCCAAGACAATCTTGTCTTACGATCACCCTTTCTTGCAAACAAACCCTAATGCTTGCAGATTGCAGCCAGTTCTTGGCTTGTCAAGGCAAATCCGCCTTTCAGCTAATTGATCTTGCAAGAAACTCTTGCCAAGAAATCAGCTCGAATTCCTCCGATTCAGATTACACCAGGATGCTGCCTATGTCAATCTAATCCAACCCTTGAAAGCTTGGCTCCTAAAGCAAAACTTTCTTGAAAATTTTTGCTGATCAAAACCAAAAACCAGATCGATCCTACACTCTCTTCCTTCTTCATGTAGGCTCTGATACCATGATAGAATCCAGTGGGCTCATGAAGAATGCAAAGAAAGATGCAAGATACAAGCGCAAGCTAACCAATGCTATGTGGAGCGAATCACTCGTATGAGGCTTGACTCTGGCTAATATATGAAGTGCCATGTCAGCAGCAACAAATGATGACTAGCGTGCAAGCGTGCAGTGTGCCAGGTCAGCAAGCGTGACTACAGGCGTGCAGTGTGCCTAGTCATCATAACACATAGAATACAATATTCTAACACTAACAACATATTGAATGGAACAATACCATCTGTTGTTGGAAATCTGACCTTCCATACTGATTTGCTTCTTAACAACAACAATCTGCATGGTGAGATAATTCCTGAGTTTGGGAAATGGGGAAGATTGCTACTGCTACTGGATGGTGCTGAACCCATTGCACTGCTTGCTTTCCAAAACTATCATGCTCGTGTCCTTTATTAGTTGCCAATATGAATTCAGGTAAACTACTGGATGGTGCTGAAGGAACCATGATGCTGTTCTCATTCAATTGAACAGAATCTAGCATATCAAGTAAGGCATCTAATTCTGCCTCTGCAGCAGCAGGCTGAAATGATGCCAAACTGGAACTCATATTCATCGTTTGAAATTGCAATGCTCTGACCTCATTGCTTGTTCGTTTGTATGTAAGAATCAAGATAAAGAAGGTAAGACTTATCCAAATAATTTAAGGACCACTGTAGCAGCAGATCCACTTAGATTATTGTCACTTAGATTTTTACTGCTTTCATCCAGCAGATCCACTTAGATTATTACTGCTTTTAAAGCTTTTTCAAGTGATATAATTTTTGCTGTAAATTTCCAAGTTTTAACACCATGTTTTACATTTTGTTTGCTTTTTATGGGTAGGTTTATATGGCAGACCCAGGAACATTCTTCATCCTCCTTGACGAAGGCAATGGCAAGTCAAAGGAGATTGGTTTTGTGAATGCAAGGGCTTCTTGCACATATGCTGAATTGCGCAAGGAGATTGATTGTTTTGGGTTGGAGGCTTTAGTTGATCATGCATATGTGTTTTTAGGAGAACGTACTCTATCATTGTCACAGCGGCAAGAGCAGCGCCATAAACCAAAGGATAACGATGTCTTAGTGAGAATTATTGAGGAACATGCAGCAAAGAGGCCTAGGATTAGTGGAGATGAGGATGACATGTTAAGCATTGATATGACAACCCTATGTGGTAAGGATGCAGAAGTGGGACCTGTGCAAGATGAGCTGACTTGCATTTCCAGCTCTGAAAATCGTTTAAGGTTAAAATTGGCAACCAAAGGGGAAGTTCGCAAATGGACCAAGAATGTTATGAATACTAAGGCAAAGCTGAAAAATATGGGTAGATCAGACCGTTTTGAGTTAATGTCATGCGATGAGAATGGAAAAGCTATTTTCTACCTTTGGTGCAATGAGTGCAATTGCAAATATGGCAGAGGAGGACCTGACACATTGGGTAATTTTATGCGTGCTCACTGTAAAAGCAAACTTCATGAAGAGAAATATCAGTGAAATTTGAGAGAGCAAAGTCAAGAAATTGCTAACCCTGAGGATATGGTTGAGCGACATAAAGCTCTAGTTGAAGAATGCTTGATGAATGAGGTTGCAGCATTTGAGTTGTATGAACCAAGTGTTGCAAGCTACTCTAACCTGAACAATATCTGTATTGTTTGTCTTCCTTGTAAAAAGACAAAAAAAACTATTTCCATCAACTGGATCACTTGCAACAAATATGAGAGAACATGTTCTTGGTAAAACAAGGCCGGTCGTCCACCTGCTATTGAAGATCCACGCCAACGTAGTCTTCTTCCTTTCGTGACAAGAGGCAAGGATCTCATGTTTTCGTATTCTTTATTTGTTCATGTTATTCTATTTAATTGTTTAACATAGTTTAACAAAAGGTAAGGATCACATGTTTTTTCATTCTTTAAAACTACTTTAATTGTTTGACACTATGATATGCAACTTGCAGCTATAACCTCGGGAACAAAGGATCCAAGTACATCTGCCATTTCTCGTGAGTATCATATAATCTATGTCAATATACCTTTAATTTTTTGTTCTTATGCTATAGTTCTAGCCTCCGCCATCTCAACTGCAGGAAGTACGTCATTGGCATGCTTATGTTGGGGATATTGGCAAATGCAATATCAATACAAATCTGGTATTAAAAGCTTAGGCATTCTTGGATGACTCCAAAAGTGGAGTTTAATTGGTATTGCTTAACCAAAGCTGGTTATAGAATTTAGCAATGTTGAAGAGCACATTAGTGTTAATGGAACGTTTAGGCATGTAAATTGCAAGAGGATTTGTCTTGATGGTAGTGCATTTCCAAATTACCAGTGCTCTTTATGTGCATCAATACCCAAAGAGATGGACTTCAGAGCAAGAGTTCTCGTCAAACAGATGACAAGACACCTAGAGGGTTTAGGACAACAGAAACAGGGATCCGAGTTGATTATTTAACGCATACAGAAACATTAGAGATTGCACAAACCGCAAGACTAGAGAGACTTAAAGATGAAAAGGGAATTGTTATTTAGCAAAATAAGAATTGTTGCACTTTCAAGAAGAGCAAGATCCTTACGTGACACCCTAGCAGAATCTATGAACCGCAAGGACGTGAGAAAGTTTTGTTCTGATATAGCTGAGGCACACTCGCAAGGAAAGTTTGATGGAAAACCAGCACTATGGGATTTTTTGACAGACATTGCACAAAATATCATAAGACCTGGGCATAAAAGATGGTACAAAGAAACCACGAAGCAGCTTTTTGAAACAATAAAGATTTGGGGTGGTAGAAGGATGCATAACTTTCTATCAATAAATTTTGGTGGTCCAAGCATATACACGACAATGAGATCAACACGCAAGAACTTCATTTATAGAGTGGGGATAAATGAGGCCACATTTGTGCATTTAGCAAAAACATATGGCAAGCACATGACTGACCTGAACCTAAATTTTGGTAGTGTGCCAGTTCTTGTGGCTGAGGATGAGACCGTTGTTAGACGAGCTGTACGTTGGGTTGCTAGGGATGATGCATTAATTGGTTTTTGTGGGAATAGTTTAGATCATAAATGTGATGCATCATTTGTGATAGAAGTTGGTTGTAGTGCCACGGGTTATGATGTTATTGTACGAGCATTTGAAGAGAATGTTGTTGCGCATTATGCAAGAGTATTTATGGTGAACCCTTTGCACGTGAAACTCCCAAAGCTTGTTCTTGCTATCCAACTAACTTGCAACAGGTTTTCTCATGTTGATGTAAGAACACAATGGGAGAGGATAGAAGAGCTATGGGATAAACATTTAAGAACTATATTGGGTCCCTTATTGGGACATAGCTCTGATGGTGATGCACGTCGTAGAGCTTGCATGGTTGAAGACTATACATTATTGAAGGGGAAAGATGGGCAAGATAAGTGTTATAGAATACCTTGGGAAGGGTGGGTCTTTACCGCAAGTGTAAGTGCTAGTGGTGACATTTATGGTTTACATGATCCGGATTTTATCCATAATGGAAAGAAGCTAATTAACCCATTGGATAATGCATCGAGAAGGTTGTATTTGGGCAATGAGCTTGTCACTTTAAATGACATTTGGCATGTCTATAAGATATGTGAAGGACATGGCTTGGAAATTGGAGATGTCGAGTGGAATGATAGAAAAATTGGAGGTCAGCCCAAAGATTAGCATCACGAAAGGTTCAAACTTGCTTGAAGGACATTAGGGAAGGAAAATATGGCTTGCCAATGCGAACAATTGGAACTGAAATATACTTGTCCATTGTTGCAATGTACATTGACATTTTTCTATCTCCACACATGGATTTATATTCGCGCATCAAATCTGCCTCAACTATATCCTTCTTCTTCAGGCAAGTTTTTAGATACATCTTGTTTTAGTAATCCTTTACTCTTATCGTGTGTAATTGACATAATCATATGATTTTAGATTGTGGAGATTGTGGATTTTGAGACATGGCACATACAATTTGAGCAAGAACTTTATCATTGTAGACGCTTATAGATGTACAACTTTCATGCCACTATATGTCGTCGCTTGTAGAAAGTATTTTAGATAATTGTGATTACTTATCACTTCCACTAGATCATACTGGATCAGATGCATGTGAGAATTTTTTCTCTAAAGTTGGTGGAATGGTTAGAAATGAAAGATCATACGATGGCGCAGATTTGTTAGAAAGTGCAAGTGCATTAAACCAAGTGGCTGAATTTGAAGCTTTATCAAATTTGATTTTTCCTCCTACACATGCCAAGCAAGAAAATATATGGCATAAATTGGAGAGACGTGTTGAGATGATGGGAAGGATATAAAATCTGATCTCGTGACTATACTTTGGTCAAAACGGATGATCAAATAATTATTGCACTGAAAGAAGGTTTTTTATATGCCAAAGAATTGTGTGCCATTGTAGGTATTGGTTATGATGAAACAGATATGACTTGGTGGGAGAAACCATGGGCTTTAGAGGACTTCTTTCACAAGGATTACTTCAAGCAAATGCAGGTTGATAATTTTGAAGATGAGAGTGACATTATCAATGAAGGGGCCATTGATAATATTGTGCATGATCTAGAAGAAGATGGTACAATTTGTTCACAGTTAGAAATGCAACATGTGTTTGATGATATGCTAGATGAAAGGGAACTTGGAAAGAATACTAAAGTTGACAGGAATGTGGTAGTGGATGGTAAGATAATTTGCAAGGCAACTTTGGTTAGCCACTTGAATGGTAGCCCTTGGCTTTCAAAGGATAGGTTGACCAAGGTGAAGAATCAAGGGTATGAAACTATGGACAAAAAATTAAATGCCGTGACTACACTTGGGATTGGATCCGATTGTGCAAAGGTATTTTGAACTTGAAGTTGAACCTAAAGGCAATGGTAAGAAGCGAAAGAAAAAGGATCTCAAGGAAACAAAAGCTGTTTGGTATGCAGGTAGAGTTTTGAGTATGAGACGAAAAGTTGGTAAGTCATGGAAAGAAAGTAGAGAGCCGATTGACTTAAGTAATCGACCTACATGTCCTATGGAGATTAACCTTGCTTGGTACAATTTTCACGAGGATGCAAAAAACAAGCTTCAATGGTTTACTTATGATCTATCTGATAGCCAGCCCATTTCACTTGATTCAATAATTTCGCTCGCGTGCTTAACTTATGATGCACAAACAAATAGATATAGTTTAGAAAGAGAAGATAAAGTGCTTTTTGATAGCTTTGTGGCCAATCAAATAAAAGGTTTGTTTTTATATTTATTTTAATAGTTTCTTTAATTTTTAATATATTGATTAACTTGGTGTGTGTTTTATTTTTGCAGTGACAAAGGGAAGAACAAGGTTGCTTAGTCTTTGGCCAAGTATAAACAAAATTTTGGATTATGCCATGTTGTGTGCATGTTATCTATTGCTTCATGCTACCTCAATGCCACTTTAGTTGGATGTCATGATTTTCTTGGGTTGTAAAAACTATGGTTTTGAGTGAATCACATGGTATTTGCATATGATTACTAAAGCTTAATGTTTTGAGATGTGAAGGAGAACGTGAGACTCATATGAGCAAACATTATCAAATATGATACTTCAATTCAGTATACATATTGGGGGTATATGTAATGTTCACAAAAAGGTCGTATGCAGGGGTTTTAATTGATAAATGACGATATAAAATTGGGAGGGGGTATATGCATGCAAAATTTGAAAATCGATGGTAGGATTTTTTATTAAAAAGTGTCGATATAGGGGTTTTTACAACCCTATGTACGCAGTGGCATATCCCCATAGGATAGGTGCACCCCCCGCACTCTCCCTTTCATGTTATAATATCTCCGCAATCAGACTAAATCGAATCAGAACTCTCTCTGCAGATAAAAAAATCGCAATTTGAATCATACTACCATATTCAATAAATGATCACAGGTTTCAATTCCTTTTTGCATGATGTAACTTCGCTACTTATTGCAACTTACGGACTCTAGCAACAAACTTATGTTCTCCTTTCGAGAATAACCTAATTTACTCTTCAGATGCTTTTTTGAGTTATTTTGAGTCTGATGTTTTTTCTTTTCTTATCTTACCTTATCTTTTTGTTAAAGAGCGTGATTTTTGTATTTACCATAATAAGGTATGACACGAAATAGAAAAAAAAGGGAGTTAATAATTCCCTTACCTGCGAATGTAACCTTTCAAATATGGAAGGTGTTATTTGCGGGGATATAGCAAGTCTAAGGCAACATTTAAATTACGAGCAGTAATGCATAAAGCACAAGCTATACAAAGCGTGAGAAATCTTAGAGAGAAAATGCTATGTGATTTATCTATGAACCGCAAATCTAAACCTATAATCCAAATGATAACCGAAGTGTATAGTTTGATTCAGAGCCACCGATGGGGGATCGAACTGAAATAAAGGAGCATGGAAAATTGTATGAGGGAGGGGCCACTCCAATAAAGGAATGATACCAAGAAAAGGGCCTAATACCTTGATTTAGCTTTCGGAAAAGAAGGAATGAAGGGTTTTTTTTCACTGAGGGTGTGCCGATCCACAGAATATTAGACCATTCATGAGCAAATGAGTATAACCAAGGGTGGATGTTTTGAACCGGCTCTAATTCTGCCGCAGACAAAAATGTTCTCTATGAAAATAATACACTTCTAAAAATAGAAAATTGTTGCTCATCTTAAAGCAAATGGTCCGTAACAAACATTTGATAGCCATGCAACATGTAAAGATGCATTTTAATAAGAGCATCCCGACAAATTGGATGAAACATCACAGAGATTGATGATTAGATAACTTCGGGCATCTTCTCGACAAAGGTCAGCAACTTGTGGCTTGCAATAGTGCTTGAATATAGTTGTTGGTTGAACTCTATAAGAACTAAGGGGATCAACAGCTAGATTTATTTCATTGCAAGTAAAGAAAATTGAAGAACCAACAAAATGCGTGATAACATTCCGAACGGTTGTCAAAATTATCTTGAGCTTTTGTTTATGAGCCATGACAATTTTGGAAATTTCAATCCGCCAAGCCACTTTCATCTAGGTAATGTCGATACCGCATTAGACAAAGAAACTCTATTTCTATGCAATCAAACAATCGAAAGTGAGATTTGTCGGATAAATTAAGAAATTTATGAGAATCAGTAAGAAGGTATGTAAGGAAAGAATTATTGCCAATATTGTATCCTTTGTCTCTAAGGTATGTTTTCAATCAAGACTAAAATTCATGAATGGCTAGACAACGTAAAAATATGTTGAGTAATCTCAATACTACTTCTCCACAACTTATAAACAGGATCAATTTGACCATTACAAATTCTATGGTTCAGATTTTGGTTTGAGGGCGGTTCATGATGAAGAGCTTTTGAACAAAAATTTGAATTCGGGGCTGAGCATAGCTTTTCCAGAAGATTTAAGAATACCAAGAAGGTATCTCTAAGTGATCTAAAAGACATTGCAAATGAGTATTAGGTTTAATGGAGGCTATAACAACATATGCTTTTCCTTAAGGTTGACCAATCCATCATTTCTCCACTTGGTATAGGAAGAGCGAATACCTAGTTAAAAACAGATTTAACTAAAACGTGAACAATATAGAAGGAGCCCCATTCGGCCCACTCAAAGAGATATAGGTATGGAAATAGGGGAAAATGTAAAGGAGCTCACTCACGACAGATCGAAAAAATAATACATAGATCTTACAACAGGATTGCAATAAAGTGCAACGTCGAACAAGTTTTTCTTGGAACAAACCTGCCGGAGGTGCCATAGCCAAGAAAATAGATTGAGCCGAATGAGATGCAAAGGCCATAGGCAAAAGTCCAGGAGGGCGCCAAAATGATTCGAATCGAGGAATACGGATCCGAAGAGGAAGATGAAAAAATTCAATGGTGGCTCAGTTCAAATTCTTGGCATTCGGCCGACGCCAGCTATAATCCCGCAAGGGGAGCACAAACTTGAAGGAAACACCGCGATGCGACGTAACATCACGGTGTTCCCCGCACGTAACTCAACCACATCCAAAAATAAAAAGAAGATATGTACATGCACTTGTCAAATCCCGTTTGGATCTCTTGTTATTCGCTAAATGATTCGTCTTTGATATTGCTCGACCGACGGCAATCGATTCCCTTGATTTGGACTTGTCAAGTACTTGCGATGTGCCACCTCATACAAGTTTTGCCAAATCCTCGGGCATGTTTAGTATTTCAATTTGCTCTTTTGTTTTTGCATTTTCTACGGTGAGTTGGCTTTGCACGGGAGCATTTTCATTAACATTTTTCATTCTTTAGGGTGGGAGCATCCATTTGAGCATAACGTGACTTGATTGAATGTCTAATTCTTTGCTTGGCTATTCCATGTATTTCTATTTTTGCAGTCTATGGTAGCGCCCTTGGCACCATAGGTTTCTTTAGTTGAGGGATGCTCATTTCATAGATTCTTGGTATCTCGTGGAATGCCCTTGAGGGGCTTTTTTGATTGCATTTGTGACTTTAGCTCCTTTATCCCAATTTGTTTCGGTCCTCTATTCCCAATCCCTTATTCCATCCATTTCATTATAATCTCCTATTCTTCTCTTTTTGGGTTGCCCCTAGGGGGCAAACCCTCGCTTATGTGGGTATATGGGCATATCCAGTATATCTTAAGATATGCCTAGCATATCCGGGTGGATCGCTAAAAATCATTTGGTGCCACATAAGTGCTAGGGTCATCACCCCATTCCTTTCTTGTGTGATCGAGATCTTTGGATGAGGGGTTTGGTCTTTGGATTATACGGGGGGTGATCTGAGTCTTTGGATCTGAGGGGTTGAGTGGTCTTTGGATTATATGGCTCTAGATTCGTTACCATTAGCGTAAAAGATTTTGTATCATGATCAACTACAAGCCTCGATTAATGAGTTCTTTAGCGGTGTACAAAACTTTTACAAAAGATTAAGCTGATTGTAAAAAAAGCTACAAAAAGCTCAAAAAGCTACTTTGCCCTCGATTTGCACTTCATTCCCATTTTATCAGATTGAACTCGAACTTTTCAACTCATGTTTTGTGCTATCAAATTCTACGTAATACGGTCTAATTTGGCTTATTTCGTTTCAGTGTGGTGTTGTTTTTCATATGCCTCAACCTTGCATTGGTATAAATGAAGTGAGAACGATAGATAGATGAAGTATTATATATGTGAGAACAATAGATAGATCTGACTATAGCCATGTCACATGTAGGTGGTGCCCACGCCCTATATGTAGATTATGGTTTAGTTTCATCTTGTGATACTTTGAACCTGAATCCTTGTATTTGGTCCGGTGAACATTATGGATGTATCCTCTTTGCCATACCTCAATAAGAGGCAATGATAGGTCTGCATTACCCGGAAGGACCTTTTGAGTCTGCTCCTTTAAATCTGCAATGATTCGGAATTGGAGCGCAGATTCCTCGTGGATGATTGAATCATCCACATAAAGAACCGTATCACATATCCGCCATTTGGTTGCTTATAGTAAAGACTAGGATCTGTTGTTGAACATTTAAAGCCAAGTTTCTGGGGCTGCTTTAAATCATACAAACTCTTTTGAGTTGGCATACAAGTGATTCTTCTTTCCTTTTCCTAAATTTGTGAGGTTGCTCCATAACAACGGTTTCTCGCATGTCATCATTCGGTGCACATTTAAAGTCTATTTAATATGTATAACGTTGGACCTCTTTGTATATCTACTAGATCTATATGTTCTGGAGTGGAACATAGGCTGTCGGAGAATGCAATCTATGATTGGTTTTATAAACATATAAATCGCATGCACAATTATCAACAACACCACAAAGTAAGTGATAAATATGATCCTTTTTCTCAACCGAGATTTTTAACAATTTTAACAGAGATTAATCCATATGCCATTACTTCAATTCATGATTGCCAAGAAAGTTAGAAGGAAGGAAGGAACAATTGAACGGTAATGTCTTAGAAGAAGAACAATTGAGGCGGCAAATGTCTTATTCGGGAATATCTCCTTGAACATTTTGTAGCTTATCGAATCGAAACAAATGGGGAACTCTAATCTTTTGCCTTGGTTTCCTACAACAAGTAGTAGCATATCCGCAAGACTAGGACTAAGGTTTTAACATGTGCATTTTTTCACAAAGATTATGTAAATTTGTGAATGGAAGGAGAATGTTCTAAACTTACACAACATTATTGAAATTTATGGATGGAAGAAGAATGTTCTAAAGCGCACCTGGCTATTGCATACCACATCTTGCATAGAACAAGTTGATTTTTAAGTTGCACTAAGTGCATACCTTAGGGCTTTCTATGGATTTTTGCAAGGCCTCGGATAGATTCAGTAGCTTTCGTTTTTGAGTTTATTGCAAGCCTTTTCGTGAAATATTCCTTTTTTGATGGTAGAGCTTTTTGCTCAAGGATTTTGGTGGACAACATAATTCACCTACGAGAAGTCTTTTGGGGTTGCAACACACTATTGAATTTTTTAACTATGCAAGGAGTAAAATAATAATAATCTCTTAGATTTTGAACTATGATTTAAGCCACTTCACTCTTAGACCATGAAGGGCAACCCTCCGTCTTAAACACCTTGTTTATCTTGCATTTTGTCTTTTTCCTCTTTATTCGTTCATTTTATCCCTTGAACTGTCCTTGCTCTTCTATTGTCTTGACTTCCTCCTTTGTCTGCCTCTTGACTCATCATAGTTCTTTTTTTTCCTAGTGGTGTCTCATCATCATGCATTTTACTATGTTGACCCCAGTTGTTTCCTATCTGCTCACTTCGTTTTCACTCGTTCTGCCATCTCGGACTTCCTTCTTACGCATGCCGCCTCCATTGTGCCCTCTCGCTCGTTCTTCTGCTCCCCTTTGGAGGTGGTCCCAAAAGGTCATCAAGTCGCTCCTCGAGTTGTTCTCTGAATTCTGCTTCTTTCGAAAATGTCATATAATAGCCTTTAAATCATAGCCTTTAAATCCCTTGGATTCATTATTCCAATCTCCATCTTTCTCTCACCATAATGGGTTCTTTGGTCCAGCCCCCTAGATTATTCTTGAGTCTCGGGGTCCCTATTGTTTTGTTCTAAATTATGTTGTTTTTACATTTGAAAGTTCGCTTGGATCTGTTATGCATGTGGGTATACGTTCATGAATTTTAGTCCTTGATATTTGTTGTTATTGCGCTATTTCTTATTGTACTCCATATATGTTCATATGTTTTTAATGGTTCTCATGGATGCCCTTATGAGGGCCTAAGCCCACTCTTGTCATAGATTCTTAGTGTCTCGTTGGTGCCTTTGGGGACCTTTGGCTATTTGTATTTTGTGTCCTTGGCTACTTTGTCTCGTTTTGCTCGGTTCCTCTATTCTCGATCCCTTTTTCCATCCATTTCATTTTGATCTCATGTTTGTTTCTTTTTCACCTATGTTTGTTCCTTTCCTCTTTTTTCCATTTTATCCCTTGAGAGATATCTTTGCTCTGCTATTGTCTTGGCTTCCTCTTTTGTCTACCTCTTGATCGGCATAATTCTTCTTGCCTTGTTGGTCCAGTCATCATGCCTTTTCTCGTTAACCTCTTCTTGTTGGAAGAGTTGTTTGGTATACATTCATCATGAAATATGTTCTAACGACATTCCCCCTTTTTGGCACTGCATTTTAAATTTCAAAATTTGGTTGCATCGCACATTTCGGCATGTTGTAGTGGGAACTTTGTGGTAAGTTGTTTTGCTTCTTATATGGTCATTGTTAAGTATTTCCAGATTGCACTCGGTTTTCTTCATCCATTCCTCATCTTGGCATTGACCCCATCCTGGCGGCTGGCGTGGCATCGTCTACGGTGTTCTCAATTGCATAATTGTTTTGTCACCTTATGAAACTTTATTGTTCTTGTATTTAGGTCTCTATCGTCTTGTTCCATGGGTTATGTTGTTTCTACTTTTGAAAGTTTGCTTGGTGGTTATGCATGTAGGGTATTATGTCTAGATTTTTTGTTCTTGTTGGTTGTTAGTGTTTTTTCATTCTGGTATTCAGCATAGTTTTTCTTTTGGTCAAATGCTCATTTTAGCTTGTTCACTATGTCCGATCTTCATGTCTTTTCTTTTTATGCATTCCATGGTACACGGTTTTGATCTTTCTTATGGGGTTTATATTGTCTTCACGAAAGTTCGTCTGAGTCTATTATGCATGAATGATATAGGTTAGGTATTTTTGTTCTTACTTCCATAGCGTCTTGTCATTAGATATTCTCTGTAGTTTGTTGGTACATTGGTTCTAGAGTTTTGCTTTCATGTGCTTTGGTGGTGGTCATAGTTGTTGTTTGTGGTCGATTTTCGTGCCTTCTTTGCCTTATGCAGTCCAGTTGTCCCGGGGTTTATAACTATGTTCCCTTCCCCTCTATTTGCATTGGCATCTTACCTCATCTTATGATTGTTACTTTTTTTCCTGGCATCGAGTTGCGCCTTACAGTCTCTCGTGGTCTCAATTTTTGATGGGGCTTGAGGGAGGTTCCTCTTTGTGTCGAATGATGATATTTGTGCATGACCTTTCCCTAGAATGCTATGGTTCTCTTCTTATATAAAAGAGAACCATCATTCTAGGGATAGGGACGTGAAAACTCTTTTGGACCCAAGCTTTCTTTGGCACAAGCACTGCTATAGCACAAGCTTTCTTTGGCCCTTTCTCCCATAAAGACTTGTGTCTTTCATTCCTCATCCAGGTTTTTCCTCGAGCTGAATCTTTGTTGTTGTATGCGGAGTCCCCCTCCCACCTTTTTACTGCTATATGGGTTTTAATCGTTCAATGTGGGCTTACGCACTTTTTCCCGGCATAGCATGTGGTGCAGGAAGGCACCAAGGAGCCCCCCCCAGGTCAAGCCTATATTTTCCTATCTCGGCGTAGCCCCCGGTGGCTTCCGAGGATCCTCATGGATCATCTCTTCAATTTACAATATTGTGCTCTTATATTTCTAGTCCAACTTTATAGCTTGTTGACTCTGGTCCCATGGATGGCTTCTAACACAGTTGACATTCACATATATGGTTAGGTCAGCGGTTTTGGAGCTCATTGATGTGCATGGGGCTACTTTTTATACGCCTCTGGGTCGAGCCTATATTTTCCTATCTCGGCGTAGCCCTATGGTTTTCGAGGATCCTCATGGATTGTCTTTTCTATTTTGATTTTGTGCTCTTGTATTTCTAGTCCAACTTTGTATTGACACGTAGATGGCTCCTAACACAGTTGACAATCACATGTTGTTTGGTATTGCAGTTTGGACCTCTCTGATGTGCATAAGATTGCTTTTTATACGAGCGGCCAAGAGGGACGCATGGAGTGGTATCTTAGCGGGACGGATTTGAGTCACTGCTTGGATGGGTGGCGCGACTTGACTATTGTAGTTGTTGCAGTTTGGAAGCATTATAGTATGGCGACTTTCTGAATGTTCTACGTGGGGGCCTGAACTCATTGTACACAATTATCTTATATATCAGGTGGTCTAACCCGGGGTTGAATTTGTTGTTTTACTCATTTGGGGTTTATCATTTTGTTCCCCTCTTCACTCATGGATGATGATATTAGTGCATAAGGACCTTTCCTTATGCTATTATCTTTAGTCTTTGCTATTATCTTTAGTCTTCAATCTAAGCAAAGTTCCAGGAGAGTGTTCTTGGCCAATAGCTTTAATTATCTACTGCAATTGGAATGAAAGATCAATGAACTTGTTATGCAACTCAAAACACTAGACTCAATAGACAATATGACCTTGTAAAAATATTATATCTTAATGTCACACTTAGAATTTACAAATGACAAGTAATACTGTAGCAGAAACAAACTTTGTCAATAAAAAGGTTCGTGACTGATCCAATGCTGCAGACAACTCCGATGTATGAATTGGCCAAAAGTTCTATGGGACCACCGCTTTGCAGTGATCTTATTATCATCGCCGTTGACATATCTAGCAAGTAGCTAGATCCATGCCAACATAACCACCTGTTCGGTGCTACTATTGACCGACTTGTTTTTCTGTAACTTCATTTTCTTATCTATAAATATAACCTTTGAATATGCATCTACAAACATGTTTCATTTAAATATCCAATGATATCTTCAATTGACCTAGCCAAATATTTCTTCATTCCCCCGTCATTGGATATTTCCCTATTTCCAGCTGCTAGACTCCATCTTGAATATTAATTCTTTCTTTTAGCAGGTTATGCCTGGGCTCTCTTAGAGCTTTTGTTAGAATATCAGGTAGCTGCTCTTCTGTTGGAATATACAATACTGCAATCATTCCTTTTTGAACCATTTACCTGATAAAATGCTCGTTCATTTCTATATGTTTTGACCTTTCGTGCAAAACATGATTCTTTGTCATGGCTATGTAGCTTGCACTATCGGAATACAACACAGTAGGACCATAATCTATGATTTCAACTTCATTGATCATCCTTTTCATTCAAATAATTTCCTTTGCTACTAATGTTGTAGCAGAATACTCTGCTTCTGTACTTGAGAAGGCTACTGTTGACTGTTTCTTGCATTTCCAACTTACAAGCCCACCTCCAGACATTAGAATGTAACCAGATGTAGAGCATCTATGATCAATATCATTACCCCAATCAGCATCTGCATATGCCACTAATTTACAATCTGATCCTCCATATGCAATTCCACAATTTATGGTACCTTTAAGATACCTCGGAATTCTTTCTGCTGCAGACCAATGTTGTTTGCCAGGGTTATTATTATATCTACTTAATTAATTAACTGCAAATGAGATGTCTGATCTTGTGGCTCCAGCTATATACATTAAGCATATAATAAGTTTTCTATAAGGTACCTTTTCCATGTACTCTGCTTCCTCCTTGGTTGTAGGTGACATCTGCTCGCTTATTTTATGACCTGGTATAATAGGTGTGCTTGATATGTTACAATCTTGCATTTTAAAACATTTTAATACTCCTTGAATATAATTGTTCTGTTTCAACCATAAAAGTTTCTTCTCTCCATTTCTCACAACATTTATTACCAAGAATTTTTTTAATTCTCCTAAATCTATCATTTTGAATCGCACCTTAACAATTTTTTGCAAGTTTCAAGGCATTTCAAATCATTAGCAAACATTACACAATCGTCAATATAAATTGCTATAATGCAAAATTGATCTTCTTGTTTGTACATATACAAATTTCCATCTTCATTAAGCTTTCCAAATCCTTGTTCGAGGCAAGTATTTATTTGTACCAAGCTAAAGGAGAGACTGTTTGATTCCATACCTTTGCCCTTTTTAACTTCCATATTTTATCTTTTTCTTCTCCAAGTCCAAAGATATGGTTACATGTAAATCTCCTCTTCAAGTTCGGCATTTAAAAATTTTGATTCACGTCCATATGATGTATTTCATGATCTAAGGCATTGGCCAATGCCAATAATATTCTTATGTTTGCCATTTCACAATAAGGGAATAGGTATCATTGTAATCAATTTCTTTTTGTTGTGAAACCCTTGAGCTACTAATCTAGCTTTGAATTTCTTTTCTCCATCGGCAAGTCTTTTACCTTGAATATCCATCGATTTCCTACAATGTTTTGGAAGTTTTGTTTATCAACTACCTCAAAGGTCCCATTGCCTTTTATTTTTATATATAATTCCCTCATCATATGTCTTTGGAATGTCGGGGTTCCATCATTGCCATTAAAGGCTTGGTACAATTTCATCCTCTTGCTTTTTCAACCTCTTGCTTTTCCCATCAAGTTCTCTTCCAAGTTTATCTTAGATAATTCCTTTACCTTCCATATCTTTTTGCAGTCCTTCAGTCTATGTCATTCTTCTCTTAGGCTTATTTTGATCGTCCAGCCTTATATGATGTTTTCCTTCTCCAATGTGTCCTGTTTGATCATTGTTCATATTACCCATATTTGTCATGTCATTTCAGCCCATACCACTCTTTGTTTCAGTTTGATCTTGGTCATCATCATCACTTAGATAATCATTTCCATGAGCCTCATTAGAGCTTTACTTTCTTTTTCTCTGTATTTTTGCTATCTAAATTCTTCCGATCTCTATATAGCTGATCCTCTATAAAGACAACATCCCTACTTATCGATATTTTTTCTATTGTTTGGTTCATACAACTTTTGTAGGGCTTTGGCTTCCTCATCATATCCAACAAGAAAAAGCAAAATTTTCTCTATCATCAAGTTTCTTTCAGATTTCTTCGATATATGTGTACATAAGCCATGCATCCATACACTCTAAATCTTTCATAATCCGGGATATAATTTGACCAGATTGTTTCTGGGATTTCTCCTTCTAGACTCACATTAGATAGTCTATTTTGTATGTAGATGGCGGTTTTTTTAATGCTTCTTCCCACAACATGTTTGGCAAAAGCCGGTGTGCTTTAGCATAGCTCTTACAACATTGAGACATGTCCTATTCTTTCTTTTAGCTATTCCATTTTGTTGAGGTGTGTATTTGCGGGTTAATTATCTCTATATTCCCTTTTGATTGCAATAGGCTTTAAATTTTCTTGAAATATATTCTTCTCCTCTATTTGATCTAAGCACTTAACTTTATTTCTTGTTTCTCCCTCAACTTTAGAATTTTGAAAGTGTTTAAGGCTTCATTTTTCCTTGACAAACAATAACATTTTGCCTTTCTTGTAAAGTCATCAATGAACGCGATAAAATACCTCTCTCTCGTAGAACTCCTGACATTGAGAGGTCCACAGATATCCATGTGTATAAGCTCCAATGGTGCTATTGCTCGTTTAATCCCCTTTGGAATGATGACCTTTGTGCTTTTTCCAAGCATGCATCCCTCTGGAGACAAAGTTTCTTTTATCTATTTTATTATTGTCAATATAATCGAAGTTTGTTCAATGCCTTCGAGATTATTGATGTTTGTGTGTCCAAGATGCTCATGCCAAGTTCTTTTTTCGAGTCATCATTGACACATTGTTAATAACAATCAATTTTCTAATGTCATTTAACTCAAACAAACCTCAATCCTTTTTTCCAAAAGCATATTTTATTATCCTTTTGACTTTATATATAAGTTTGTCAAATACCACTTTATAACCCAAATCCAGTAATTGGCTTACTTTGAAATCAAATTTTAACAATCCCGGAACACAAAATACTTTGTCTAATTCGGTAGTTCTCCTTGTAGATCATACAATCTAAGCATTCCACCAGCTTCTACTTCTTTGATTCTTCCATCTCCTAAAAGAATGCTTCTTGAATGTTGCTCCTCATCCTTTTTTGTAAGCAATTTTGAAGACCCTAGAACTGTTCTTTTAGCTCCAGAATCTAGCACAAAAGAAGCTTTAAAAATCTTGTCCTTAAAAGAACTACCAAAGACAATATTGACCTCTTCATCCGAGTCTCTTTCTTGACCTCAATAACAACCACATTTATACTTGCAAGTCTAGTGCTTTTTACCTCTTAGTTTATGAAGATCTTTACCATTATTCTTGATTACGCCCTTATCTACGCCTTTTCCACTATCCTTTGGGCTTGGGCATTTCGAGGCCATGTGCCCAACTTCTCAAAATGTATGGCGAGGTTATAACATTCGCCTTCCCTTAGGCGATTAAACTTCATGTGTCCAAGTTCACTAACAACCATAACAGGGTCCTACTTGTCTACCCCTATTATCATTATAGAACCCTTTCCCTTTTCTTACCATCAATGCTTCAGATTTGAAACATCCTCCTCGTCTTCGTCATCTTCATTAACAAACTTTTGCTCAATCTCGGTTCGAGGCAACGCTCGCCTCATCTCTACGTTTTTAACAGTTCTAGTGAGAGTACTCAACCTGCCCATAATTAATGAACATTCAAAAATTGCCGTAATTTGATGGCTTTTTCGACATAGTTCTACTTGCAGCCCTCAAGTCAGAGAATCAAACTTTTTAAAACATAGTAGTCAATCATGCTTTATCATCATACCTCCTTTTTTTATCTCCTTTTCAAGCACGCGCTAATCGAGAGGAACTTTTAGTCCGATAAGTCTTAATCATGTAATTCCAAGCCTTTCGGACTGAGATCTCTTAGAACTTTTTAGTCCGATAAGTCTTAATCATGTAATTCCAAGCCGCTTGGGGATGAGATCCCTCAATTTCAGCATAATACTAGGTGCAACTTTGCACATAATAATTCCCTTTATAGTATCCTCGAGGAGATGCTCTATATAGTACATGTGTTTTGACCCCCACGAACATCCTTATTGTTCTGCTTTACCCTTAAAGGGGTATCTGTTGTACATAACTTTTCAACTTTCTATATATGTACACATAACTTACCCTCAAAAAGAAATTAAAATAATTGCCTTAATTTGACTAATTTTCAAATCATCACTTTACAATCTTACTTGTATGTATTGTAGAGTCTTTTGTTTTGCAGATCCAGTTCTTTGTGCGGATGTTCCATCAATGCTCTTTGGCTTCATCCGTTACTTCAATATTTCTTGGTTCAATAACATTCCATAGGCCTTCAAATTACAAGACCTTTAAAATTTTCCTTCCAAATCACGAAAACGCCCCAACACCCCCAAACACCTCTATAGAACTTAGTAGAGTAGCTCCAAATCTAGTGGACATTGTTAGTTCCTGCCCGATACCAATGAAAGATCAATGAACTTGTTATGCAACTCAAAACACTAGACTCAATAGGTAATAATGACCAACGTGAAAAAATATTATATCTTAATGTCACACATAGATTTTACAAATGACAAGTAATATCAGAAGCGTAAAACAAACTTTGTCAATGAAAAGGTTTGTGACTTTGATCCAATGTCGCAGACAACTCCGATGCATGAATTGGTCAAACTACTTCTTTAAGTTACAGGGGACCACCGCTTTGCAGTGATCCTTTTATCATGGCCGTTGATATATCTAACAAGTAGCTAGGTCCATGCTAACATAACCACTTGTTGATTACTTTTGTTCACCAACCTATTTTTCTCGAACTTCATTTTCTATAAATAATACCAATAAAAAATTATCTATAAATATAACCTTTGAACATGCATCTACAAACATGTTTCATCTAAATATCCAATGATATATCTTCACTTGACCTAGCCAATTATTTCTTCAACTATCTTCCTCGCAATTGGAAAAAGGGGTCAAATATTATATAAGATTTGGTATGGTTTCGAAGTGTTTGTATGCTAAAACTCTATAATGCGTGTATGTCATTAATTGGGTCCTGTTGTCTACACATGGTCGAGGACTTGTGGGAGTTATCTTAGAAAGTTCTCGCCTTGGAAAGTTTTGTTTATGCGCAGGGAAGGGGTGGAACATGGAGGTGATGGCACCCACCGCATGGTTAGGAAGAGATGGCAACTAGAAGTTATGGCGATGGCTAACGGAAGCATTTCAATGGATCATAGCAATAGGTTGTTGCCAGATGGCCGCATATTATGTTGGGTTTGGTTTGGTGGCTTTGCAAGTAGTTTGGTTGTGGAAGGTGCATGTTGAGGCATGGAAGATCGAGGCATTCATCACGAGCTTGGACTGCATTTCTTTTTCTCTTCTTGTATTATTCTTTTGCCTTTGCATCAATATATCAACAAGATCCTCTTCCCCAAACTCTTCCATTAGCTTTGACTTGAAATCTGAGTCACTGTCATTCTCAACATTACCTGCCACTCCTACTTCCTTTGGAAACTTTAGGTCGAAGCTTGTAACCTCAGCCATAACTAACAGGAACAACTATACAACAATGAACAACCTGCAATATGACTTCATATTTAATCACTACAGAAGAAATTGCAGCAAAATGAAACCTGCAATACAAGAAAAAAATAAGCCAGAAAGTAAGCATAAAATGGATAACAAACTAAAGAAATTGGCTAATTAAACGTTTACCTCGAAATGTCAAAGAAACTTCGTAAAGGTTCCACTTCCTAGCTTGCATGCAATACCAGAAACCTTGCATGTGTATACAAAAGCAAGAAAGTTGGAATATCTTACGAAAAACAGAGCAGAATCATCATGATCAAAAAAACCCTGCAATCAAGAATTAGAGCAAAGTTGAAACTCATAAGTAAATGCACAAGCAGACATTATAATGATATTTACCTTAGGAGACGCAAATTCTTCCCGAAAACCTACAAAAACACACAATATTTAGCTTCTAACATTTTTTAGAGCTTAAACAAAATGAAAGAAGATCAGCATTTACCAAAATACAGTGTGAGGCTGCAGGAAGAAAATGCTCGACAAGAACTCCCCACAACAACAAAAAACTTGCAAGAAATTTCACCAAAACACTCCAAAAACTCGTCAGAGGCCACAGGAATGCAAGCGCCTAACCTCAAGATTGAAAAGTTCCAAGAATCGCCAAAAAGCTACTCAAAATTTGAAAAAAATAGGCTTAAAACTTGCGCTGCAAGGTAGCGCCTAAGTTCATAGAGAAATCAAGGCCGGCGCCTAAGCTAAAACACGAGAAAATAGGGCCGGCGCCATAGCTGAAGCTTGGGCGAAAGAGGAGATCGTGAAAAAAAAAAAAAAAAAAAAGATGACGTAGTTATGTATTTGGTTTACGTGGATCCTAGGTGACAGAAAAAAACCCACCCGGATTTCACGTTGGGCGAATGGTCCAGTGGGCTATTTTCCGGCCGGTGTGGAGGGCCGTTTGATCGGCCCAGAAAATAGCCCACCGGCCGCCACTTGACCAAACCCCTCAAATCTTAAGTTATAAAATACCATTTCCATAACTTTTACAACTTAAGCCCTACCACTTGACCAAACCCCGAAAGACTAATTTTTATTCCATAATTTGGGCAATTAAAGTAAACGTGCTATGGGCAATGTAAGTTTGCACATATTCCATTATCCGTAAAATGGGGTGGGGCATTTTCTCGCTCCATCCGCCTATCCCGGTTTGCCATGTGGCGGTGATTCTTCCGGGAATCACTCATTCTCACAGAGCCATTTTCGAGAATCAGTGATTTCGTTTGGCAATTTTTTAGTTAAAGACATCGAGACATTACAATCAAAACATCATATTCACAAACATTACAATCAAAACATTAGAATCAAAAATCAAAACATTAGAATCAAACATTATATTGAAACATTCAAACATCAAAACAAAAACAAAATTACATTGTTCGTAAATATTGTTCAAAACGTAATTAGAGAATCACGCATCTTCCCGAGTTACAGATAATCGAGAATGGCTGCTTCAGTGCAAAAGCCCCAAGAAACGCCATAGTTCTCTTTATAGCTTCGTGTCATTTCCAAAGATCCCTAAGAAACTTTATATCGCCATGGATCATGCCAAGAAATGCCAAGAAACCCCAAGAAAGAACTGTCCGCTGCGCCATGCTTATGCTCAAGAGATCCGTTGCCATACCATATTTCGCCCAAGAAACTCGCCCATACCCCTAAGCTAGCTCCAAGAAACTCGTCAAGAAACTCGCCCAAGAAACTCGCCATATTTTGCTCCAAGAAACTCGCCCCGCACTCTAGAAACTCGATATGTCAAAAATCGAAAGAACGAAGCAAGAATAGAAAAAGCACAAAAATATTGACTACTTGCCATAAAACTACTTGGGCCAAGGCGACGCTATAGCCGAAGCTCCGCCATAGCCGAACCTCCAAAATGACATAGGAATACAAAGATTCTTCCAAAACTAAGAAAATATGAGGCTTCTCTCCAAAATTACATCAAAGGATAGATCTCGATCCAAATACCGAGATAATGCAAAAGAGCAACCGGATCGGGACGACGCTTAGACCTCAAGGCGTCACGACGCTGCCATAGCCGAGAGTTCTACTACCAAGAAAAATCATGCAAGAGAATGGCCGGCGGGCGTAAAATGCCCCTCCCCAATTTCACGTTATCGACGAATAGTTTGTGATTATCTTACGGGACGCCGCCAAATTTCTAGGCTTTAATCCCCCCACACAAACATTCCTGTATACAACAAAAGCACGATAAATGCAGCTTCCAACCTTGAACTAGCTACAGATTTAAGATTTGTATTTAACAGCATCACCAAATCAAATAAAATGCTCCCCAAATGGTAAGAGCCTTCAACCCAAACTTGTCTTTTAGCAAACTTGTGCACAAACGTGCCACAATTTTGCTGGGTGCACGTTGGCAGAAAGATGATGATATGGAATGCCACATAAGTGGACATTCGAATCCGATAAGAATTGGCGGCGCCGCCAATCTTAGCGGAGCTGCTGAAGCAGTCTCGTTGTCGGAAAGGAAAGCTGATCGCTATGAGCGCTCCGTCGTCCCTGCCTTGGGTAAAATCCTAAACTCTTTGTTATCCCTTTTTGCTCATCCATCACATTGTATGAAGTTACACAACTCTTATAAATTCATCATTATCCCTTTGCCCAATTTCCTGATTGGATCTCGTCTCACTCATATCACCTGAAATAGCCTGCACCTTTGGAGCTTCATTTTCATGTAATATATTGCAGAATTCTGTGCATTACAATTTCGTGCCCTCTGCATCAGATCCAAGGAAATCCGATGCGATCATACTTTTTGGGGAAAATTATAGTTGTTGGTATTTTCCTGTTTTCCGCTAGTTCTACTGATGCCTCATAGTCACTGTGATCGGCTTCTGTTGGTCATGTCGGTCATACGTGTGCACAATGGAAAGCATTTTCTTGTAACAGTTCAAATTCTATATATTTCTACTGGATTTCAGGTTGGAGGTCGATTTACAGGGTTTACACGTCTTTCAAAGGGTCTTGCAGCAATTATTGTTGTAGGATATGGAATGTCCCTGTTGTTTCCATTCACTATTGACTATTTAGCCTTGATTCCAGCACGGTAAGTTCTGTGAAAAGTTCCATTATTGACTAGATCATGGCAAATGCAATCCTTATTGACTCTTTTGGGACATATCACAGAACAATACCATTTGCATGGAACATCCTTACTGCAGGCTATTTTGAGAGGTCATTTTTTGGAGTATGTTCTTTGTAAACTTCCATTCTAAGCAATTTTTTTAAGATATGCATAAGTTTTATGGAGTTTTTTCTTATTTTCTACTAATGCAATGTACGTGTAACAATGTCTTTCCATTTGCCATAGTTGGTCATTAAATCATAATACATAATATTTAACGCAAGTGAAGTTGGAGGGCTTTTGAAAATGCATTAAAAATCACCTTTTCTTTTAGCTGTCAGTGAAGAAATGAACTTAGCACTTTATATGCTCATTAAGATCAGTGGATTCTTAGCCAGCTTAAATTTGTGCTCACATTGCATAATTGTTTCCAGAGGAGCTAGTGCAAAGTGCATTACTTTAAGTTCGCAGCCTCATTACATATAGAGGGCATAATATCTCACATGCATTTGTCATGGGTCTAGATTGTTTTTGTAAGCAAAATATGAAATACTGTAACATGATATTTTCACTGCTTTTGCTAATCAGAAAATGTCTGCTGTAGCTTCTGACATCAATTCTGGGATTGCTCTTCTTTGGGAAACTACTTGAGCCTATATGGGGCTCAAAGGAGTTCCTTAAGTTTATTGCATTTGTTAACCTGTTCACATCCGTCTGTACTTTTGGGGTTGCAATTATCCTTTATTATGCGACAACACACGAGAGTTACCTGTAAGTCCTTTTCAGTTGCTGTTTGTGGTTATAATAATTGCAAATTGTAAGGATGGTTCCGCAGACACATGTATGTACAATTTTTGCGTATAGCATGTCTAAAGAGATTGCATTTATAGCTTTTATCGTCCACAAAGAGGACATCACAAAAGCTTCCATTCCTGATCTTGACGAAAGGAATAGAAGATAAATCTCTACTATGTAATGATACCTTTTCTGTTTTCTTCTGCATCATAATGAATTACAAGCCCCCAAGGTCCAGAAGTGAGGGTGCCAATACTGAGAAGGAATCTTAAATAAATGGATAGAAATTTTATACTCTAAAATAGGTCCTTGTAGAGATCAGGATCTCAACAGACTCGTGTCTCCCTTGCAGATGAGAGGGATGATTATTATTTCACATGCCAATAACACAGAATATATAATGATTGCCTATTGCAGTGGTTATGAAGTGTCAATTATTCCCTTTTCATTAAAGCATCGCTGTAGGTGAATCGATGTGTCAAAGCAGAAAATAATTTTGCAGCTATAATAGACTCGTATTTATTATAATCAAGAATCATAAGGCACCTATTACGTGAAACTTCCTACTTCATTGCTTCAAATCCCTGGGTTGTATTCTTAAATATTGCTAATCCAGCTTGCCACCTTGGTATGGTGCCTTTAATCTATCTTCTAGGTGTTCAAATATTTAACATCATAAACTTGGTCAATCGGTCTTGGATGCCAAATTTCATTTTAAGTCATGATATATTGGACGATTTTAATTTCTCTGACTCAATATGGCACACACATCCTTTGGAAGTTTATGAGCGAGTTTCCGCCCGACCCCCAAAAAGGGAATTTAAGAGCAGATTGGAAAGTTCTGCATTTTCAGCATTGGTGCTGTTTAATTTGATTACCTTTCCATGCAATGCGATCTTAGGTTCTTGACTTATTTTTGCTAGATACATGCCAATTTCTGGTTTTGTTGGGGTATTAGCTGGATTTCTCGTCGCTGTCAAGCAGATTATGCCTGATCGAGAAAACACAATTATTGGGGGTTGGAAATTGCGTGCAAAGGTATGCATTAAACCTAGGGTAGTGATCAGCTATCTTATCACCTAGCTTGGTTTTAACTTCTTTTTCTGCACAGTGGTTTCCATTGATTTTTGTTACAGCATCAATACTACTTGGATTCATTACAAATGATGCAGTCCTATATTTGCCATTTGTGGTTTTTGGGACATATGTAAGCTGGATATATTTGCGGTATTTTCAAGTGAAACCTGAGACAAATCTTAAAGGGGATCCTGCTGAGGAGTTTGCTTTTTCATCCTTTTTCCCAGATTTTATAAGGTAACTTATTGTCTGTCGGCTTTACAAAATGGAATTTTCAATTTTCACCTTTATGATATGCATATAAGAACTGGAAAATTTTGAGTAACACGAAGGTTTTGCAGGCCTGGCATTGATGCAATTAGTGCAATTTGTGAAAAGGTATTTTGTGGGCGTAGAGTCCAGTTATCAAGCGATCCAGAGTCAGGTTATCTTGCAGGTGGTTCCCTGCCAGGGTCAGATCCAATTGAGGCGACTCGTAGACGGTAAAGCTTTAGTAATATAATTGTATGTGACAGTCTTTGCCACTTCTAAACATTCCACCTAAATGCAGGGAGCGTGGAGCTCGAGCTCTGGAGGAAAGGCTAACAGCTGGTTTGGGAGGAGATCATGACAAAATTTCAAAGCCAGTGTCAGATGGGGAGCATGGAGAACAAAGTGTTTAAATTCATGGAGATATATTGGTTCCACTACCTTTAGTTCTGGACATTCTGCTTGTACGATCTGGTTTTCTTCTAGTGCTGGAGGTATGTCAAGATGAGATATTGGAGGTGTTGGGAGATGGATGGACAACTGTTCTAAATGACACAGAAGTGCATTAAATTCGGCTCTAATTTTAAGGATCAAGCATACCTATTGGTGTTTGCAAATGTACTTGGGCATTGGCTCCAAGCAGTTTTGTTCTCTTCTTCTGTCCCATGTACAAATTGAATCTGAGAATGCCTCATTTTTGCTAATTGTTCATTAAGTAGTGGAGAGCATGAAGAGCGTTTTACTGCCGTTCATCTGCTGGTACAAGAATCTGGAGCAAGACTGAAATGGAGACAAACATCATATTGACCACTTAATAGATCCAATAAATATATGTGGTTACCAGTGCAGAAGACGCCTTATGAGGTTATATATAGTTGTAGGAACCAAAAATAATTGCTTTATTAATACATGCACGCATGGACCACATTAATCACTTCATGAAATACTTGCAACTGTTAAAGGCCCTCGCAATTGATGTGGATTGGTTGTAGTGTTAATTTTATTCATGCATACAAAGAAAGCGTGTTAAAAGAGGTCTTCAATTATTGAAGCTTGGAATCACAGATGGACGGAACAGACCACAAAGACTCGGGAATGGAGCAATGGAGACAAATAACCGAGGATTTTTACAGGCCGATCTCTTCAAAGCCTTGCATTAGATCTCTCTACCGTACACTTGGACAGTCAAAATTAATCTGCTTTGATTGGCCTCCTGTGTCTTTTGCGCCAGACACTAATTTCTCATGATCTGCAACTTGTATCACAACTTCAGAATTCAAAGATCTTATTTAGTGTAAGCTTCACTCTAATTTACTGGCCATTTTCTATTAGTTGGGCATTTCTGATTCATAAGCAAGACACTATTACTCGCTCCTGGTATCTTCAAAATCAGTAGACATGTATGCCGTTACATTAAATTGTGCTATCATGTCAGTAACATTGTGCTATCATGTCAGTGTATGGAAGCTACTTCAGCATCGAACCCTGTCAATGTCTGTTCTTCCGTGACCTGCTTTTCCTCATGACATGCTTGCCTCTCTAGCAATAGTAAGAGCAGCTGTTTGTCGTCCATGAAGTACATATTGAGATGTTAAGGCCCACAATGCTGACCAGAATAGCTGTTATTGAGTTCAACCCGTATTCCTGCTTGCTCTTTCAAATGTTAGTAATATGATATATGAAGATTGCCGCAAGGTTTTCACAGTATTTGACAAAGGAGGTCCTGCATTCTCCTACATAACCACATAACATACTGCGTAAGTATTTTAGTAATTGTATGGAATTTAATGGCCTATACATACCTGTTCAGATTTTAACTGCTCCAGGGTGTAACCTTCATCTGTTGCAGATTTAATCAACTGCAAAATATTAATCTCATAATTTGCTCTAATATGGTTCTAGAATATTTAATTCACATAGACTTCCTCCCAGGTACACTCCCTTAACATTACTACTGACCTGATCAACAAATGCATCTATGGCATCTTCTTCTTTCAGCCCACTATTGTCATTACTTGCACTTCCATCAACCTGTACAAACGTCAAAGATTGTAAAAAAGTGGTTGGGATTTTCCTACAAAGAGAACTGTGTGCAAGATCTGCTTGCCTTTGAAAGTGTTCTATAAACGTATCTCACCCAAGAAGAACGAACCCTGGTTTCCTATATCCAAATCAGATACCAAATGCTTAAAACAGTTTTCTTACAGGCAGTACTAGTAGTACGTATATAGGAAACCAATTACACCTCATCCAACATCATGCTCTTCAAATTATTATCGGTCATGACTGCATATGCTCCCGATAAAGCGCCATCTGCCAATATAAGCTGTAATTGGAGCTCCATCATTGAAATCCCTTGACTCCGGGCTTGCTTGCACACAGAATAAAATTCATCTGCTGCAACCTAAATCCCAACATTTTCTACTAATAAGAAATAGGCAAATAATTTAGTCTGTGGCCAATTACCTACCTCAAATGGTTTGCCCAAGCCTTCTATCCTGCATTGAATAAAAGCCTGTTGAAGCCTGTAAGCCAATCCATGCGAGATAGCATTTCTTTTACTCAATTGGTCGAGCTCGTTAGTCTGTGATGGCAACTTCGTTGATTTCATTTCATCAGACTCCAGCGCCTCTGCCATACATCTCACTGCAGATGACAATTCATCTACAACTCTGGCTAGGGTTAACAAGGATTTCTCAACCGCCAATAGGGACTTTCTGATTTGCTCATTGGTAATATAGCGTGGTTTCCTTTCAGACGGACTCTGCCCATCTGAAGCATCTTCTCCAAGACAACAATTCACAGCCTTATTCCGGCGAATTTGATGCAGGATTGGATATTGGTTAATAAGGTGAGAACTGGGCAAGAAACTGTGTGGCACTAAGAGCACCATAGCTCAAGCCCAATTGCGCTCAAATTACTGCAATTTGCCATTTTATCTTTTATATATTCGAGAGGACAAAAACTTTTATGTGGGAAGATCCTCTCTGCGTAAATACAACTAACTGGCGGGCAGGCAGCCAATCACGTCATACCACGTGGCGACCTATTCTTTTAGCCTTAAAATTTTTTAAACGTAGTCTTCTCACCACTGTGTTTTTACCCGACAGTTCCGGCAGTTTACCTCACATTCTTGCTGTCTGACTCAACATTCTCTTAGTTACGTTGCGTTCATGTATAAGGGAATGCATGTTTACCCTGCAACCAGCAGGGGAAACTAGGCCGACGCGTGAAGCCCTGCCGGAATGCAGGGTAAACACGCATAACCTTAACGTGGAAGCAATTTAGGGTCCATTCTGCAAACGTGTCAACGCCACATTGGTCTAAAAAAGAATGAAAAAAAGAATGTTAGCTAGAAACGGAATGAAAAAGTGGAATGTTATTAAGAGAACAGAATGTTGACTATATTGAAATTCAAGGAAGGAAAGAAAGCCATGTGGCAGTCGCGGATAGGCAGATAGGGCAGAATGGACCCTAAATTGCTTTTACATTGCACGAATGCCCCTCTGCCTTGAATTCCAGCGAGTTAGGCAGGCCTCCGCGCCGCCGCGTGTCGACCAGCCTCCTCGGCGAAATTCAAGGCGAAGGGCATTCCTGTACACAAGAATGTTCCTTCCGGAAGCATTCGGGGCATGTCAACATGCCTCCGCGCCGCTGCACATCGGCATATTTCCATGTCCAGTGCGGAGGCATGTTGACATGCCCAGAATGCTTCAGAAAGGAACATTCTTGTATACGAAAAATGTATGGGTTGCTTTCAGGCCGCAGGTCCACTAATTTGACCGATGCCACGTGGCAGCAATTCACTTCAAGAAAATTGTCTACCGCATTGTTACTATTCATTCCAATGGTTTTACTGTTCGTTCCAGTTTCATTGCATTTTTAGTGTTCCATTATGTATGGGGGAATGGCCCGGTGGGCTATCTTCTGGGCCAGTTAAACGACCCTTTGCACTGGCCCAGAAAATAGCCCACCAGGCCATTCACCAGACGTGAAAACTGGATGGGCTTTTTTCTGCCATCTAGGATCCACGTAAGCCAACTACATAACTACGTCATCCCTTTTTTTTTTTTTTTAATCCTCATTCTTCGCCCAACTTCATCTATGGCGCCGGCTCTATTTTCTCGTGTTTTAGCTTAGGCATCGGCCTTGATTAATCTCTATGAACTTAGGCGTTACCTTGCAGTGCAAGCATTAAGTCTATTTTTGCCAAGTCTTGAGTAGTTGTTTGGCGATTCTTGGAACTTTTCAGTCCTGAGGTTAGGCGCTTGCATTCTTGTGGTCTTCGACGAGTTTTTGAAGTGTTTTGGTGAAATTTCTTGCGCGTTTTTTGTTGCTATGGCGAGTTCAACGGAGCAGAATGATACGATACTAGTTCATACAAGCAAGCAAGATATGGAACTGGGAAATAAAAATCAAGATGAAGATGACATGGAAAACACGAAGGATCGTCAAAATGCTCTCATTTCTACTCCTGTATCCACCTCATCTCCTCCCTCCCATTTCTACCTCCCAAGATATTATCTCTTCCTTACAAACCAGCTCAATGTTTGTAACTCAACTGCCTCCTATGTTGAAAGTACTAATATAATGCAAATGTTGTTGGTTCGGTTGCGAATATTGTTGATGCTTGCTTAGGTGCAGAAAATATCAATCTTGATCCAACTGTTGGAAATCAATTTCAATCTGAGAAGCTGCATCACCAAGCTAGTGCAGCAAGTCATGTATTAGATAAAGGAAATTCTATTTTTTTCAATTAGAATCCAGAGTTAGACGAGTCAGAGTCCTCTACGATAGATTCAGTCCCTATTCTAGATGGCTCAAATTATCTCTTGACAGACATCAGTAATCTCTCAACTTTTAAAAAGAAAGGTAGTGGAAAGGCTAGAAACTATAAGGACACCCCAAAATCTGGGCCCTCATCTAATACCAGACATAGCAACTCTTGCTAAGTGCCTCTTGCTTTTAAACCTCCCAAGAATCATCTCTTGGAACTTAAGAGGTATTAAAGCACCAACCAAGAGAAGAATATTCATCTCCCTGATAAGGGAGTATAAAGCATCATAGAAGAGCATCATTTGCCCTTGCTTGAAGCCTCAAATCTTGGTGGATTGATCACTAGTGGAGCCTCCTCAATCTTTATCCATACTCAAGGAACTAAGGTGAGCCTGGTAATTGCCTGAAAAAATCTTGACATTTTCAAAATCCACAACAACAATGCACTCGATTTAGTAACTCTAAAGTTGGCCTCATAAATATCTATGCTCCCATTGATCCCAAGGATACAACCCTTGTTTGGCAAAATATAAACACCTGAATGAGCTTCCAAAATGAGATGCAAGATTGGATTCTTGCCAATGACCTAAATAACACACCCAAATAGAATCAATATTTCTCGTATAGAAAAGTGAGCTTGGAATGATTTAGTCAACAACAACTATTTTGCATATATTCCTTCTTCACATTCTAGATATATCTGGAGTAACAAGAGGAAAGGAACTAATAGAACTTATTGTACCCTACACAGATTCTATGCCTACAATCCAAATGCCAAATTTTTGGAAAATTGTATTGTTACTAGTGATGAAGGCAATAAACCTTTTTGTCACATGCCCCAATTTTCAGACTCACTGATCGGCCTAAGTCAAACTCTCCATTGCAGTCTCTGCCGAATTTATAAGTGACTTCATTCTACCAATCCCTTAATGATTGAGTTAAAATCCATGCAACTTCAGCAATAAACTTAGGAACAGTAGATGAGACATAATATTTTAAATGATCCCTTAAATCCCTCTCTTCACCATCATGAAATTACCCTTGAAAATAAAATAAAATTATTTGAGAAAAGGGAAGCAAAAGGTATGGTTCTCAGAGCCAAAATAAAGTACAACAGTTTGCTTGGGATAGTAGGATTCAACTTCCCCTAATTTGGTAATTCCCGAAGTGGACCGCCTTGCTATATGACTCTCATAGTCCAGGAAGACATACCTTTTCAGTCCCCTTTACCATGCATGGCATAGAGCCACCTTACTTGTCACAACATGAGTGTTATTGGAAGACATGTTGGCGATATCGCTTACGTAATCAGATGCTTTTGATGAAATAGTTGGCACTCTTTAATTTGATGCATAATGCACCTACATATTTTAAGGCAGCAGCCAACCATACTTTGACAAGTGGATCTTACTAGGCACGGCCACATGACCTCTTTTTGAGGTACCCTCTTCCCCCTTTTTCAAATTTAGGGATGGAGGCCCCCACTTTAATGTGGAGGTCAGGCCACATGATTATTTTTTTCTTCCTACCGACAGATTTTCATGTAAAAATGGAGGTGGAGGCCTCCGTTTCAAATCGGAGACCAGTTTTCAATCTTCCGCTTCTGAGGAGGGTGCATCTAGAAAAACTAGTTTAATTTGTTGCTTCCCCTCTCTTCTGCAGCTCTTCCCCCTTCAATTTTGCCTCTCTTCACCTCTCTCGTAGCTGCGCCTTACAGTCTTGATTCAGATCGGAGGTGGAGGCAGCAAATCATACATGTGGGCCACCATTTTCGTACCCCTTTAGGCCCCCCCTCCCTCACCACCCTCACGTATCAATCGTGGTATTTATCAACCACTTGTCATGTTTGTGACAGTAATGAAATAAAAAAAACTCCGTGTATTTTTTCTGTCAATGTGGTTTTAACATGACACTCACTAAAAAATTCGTTAAGTCCACAAAAACCTGGTGTATTTTTTTTTGTTCAAACATGACAGTGGTTGATAAATACAGATTGCTCACGTATAGGGAGGGGGGTAAGAAAATGGCCGTGCCTACTAGTTCTCATCACTGTTCTATTATTCAACTAGTCTTTTTTCCCTAGGGTTTTAACACCAGAACGGAAATAACGATCCGTGGGATAGAGCTTGATAAGCGATGTTACTCCCTCTTGCTAGGTGTAGCCATTCGAGGTTCAATTGAAAATGTCACGTTTTGTCTGTACCGGAAGATCCCCAAAAATCAAATGCATTTTCTAGGTGAATTACAAGTCTCAGCTGAACCCACAGATGTTCCAGGTCAGATATCTTGTCCGTGGCAGGTTATCTATATCATCATGCTTCATGGAACCTACGCAGATCAACGCTTGCCATACATCACGTAAGAGGAATAGGCTTCTACAAACTTCTGCTGATCCTTGTAGCTCCCATTTGTCAGCAGCGGTGAGTAAAATGGTTGGGATTCTTAATGAAGTCGGAGGTGTCAATGATCTTCAAGAGGCACTCAAGCATTGGCATCAACCATTGCAACAAGAATTTGTTCTTTATGTTTTGAAACAAGTTAAATGTCACTCAGTAGCCGTGAACTTTTTTGACTGGGCTGGACATCAAACAGGTTTCAGAACTCTCTAACACAAATATATAGTTTTGTTGAACTCTTTTTACTTACGAGGAGGGGTGCATATGAAAGTTCCTTATAGGATCTCTTTTCAAAGATGTCTTCCTGTGGTTATTTAGTGAATGACTACGTTCATATTGCACTTCTAAGCACCTTGCAGAAGCATGGTCATATTACGAAAGCATCATCGTTGTTCAAGAACCTGCTCGGAAGAGGAATCAAACCTAATGTTGTACTGGATGTTTTTTGCAAAGAAGGTAAACTTGATGATGCCCTTGTGATATTTGAAGTTATGAGGAGAAATTCTGCAATAGATGTAGTTTCATATAATACTATAATGAAAGGCCTTTACAGGGCCAGGAAGTCAGAGGATGCATCTAGATATTTCAAAGAGATGCTAGAAAATGGCATTCAACCAAGCAATATTTCATATGGCATTGTTGATGGTCTCTTGTAGGTGGTAGGAACTGGAGGCTACAACCTCTTGGAAGAGCGCTTCAAAGAGTGGCAGCATCCGACATCATCATGTACACTTCCTATCTTGATGGTCTTCAGAGAAACGAACGGAAGTGACTGAGGCTCGAAGTTGTTCGTGGACTTCTTATTTCCGTGGATTCCCTGGCCGCGTACTTATTATGTGTTGAAATGGATGGCGCTGCAAGAACAACCGAATCTGTTGCCCTCAAGCTACTCGAGGATATAATCGGTAAAGATCCAACTGTCATCAGGTACTCACAGGTCATCGCCACATTGTGTAAAGGTAATAAACTCATGGAGGCTTTCCATTTTTTCCAGCAAGCAATAAAGGTTGGGTGCTGTCCTGATATGAAAACCATAACATTGGTCATAAACTGTTTCAGTGAAGCTGAAATGGCAAATGAAGCATACTGGGTATATGAAGCAGCGGTTGATTGTAAGTCCCATGTCAGTTCTTTCACAACGAACACTCTTATCAGCTGCCTTTGTAGGTCTGGAAGACAGAAGGATGCATTGAACGTTTTTAAGACAATGGCAAATGTGGGAATAGATCCGTTGCCATTGACCTGTCTGGTTGGGTGTTACGCAAAGCGGAGGATAGGGCAGGCATTCTTCTTGACCAATTAGTTGACACAGGGTCTTTCCCTGATGTGAATACTTGCAATCTCCTCCTGGATGCATTTTGTAAAGAGAACATGATATGTAAAGCACTGTACCTTTTCAATCAGATGGAGGACTTTCAATGTTCCGCAAATGTGATACATATATTATCTGATAATGGAAGCCCTTTAAAAGAAGATTATGAAGCTCAGAATTCTTAGTGCAGATGCTGAATGACACGGCTTCGATAATGTCACCACTTGCTAATGATGAAGCTACTGCAAGGTAAAGTTGGATAAATTTACTTTACTACTTGATGAGAATGGCAATGAGAGAAATTCTCTGATATTTATATACATAACATTTTTATTGACACGCGTGAAGTAAATAAACTGAATGTATTGCGGCTTTGGTTGATACAAAAGTGGGTGCACTCGGCGGCCAGTCACGCCAAACTGTTTAGTGTAGGAATTTGCTGCAAAGAGCATAGGTTATGATATAGTGAACTTGTTGGAAGGAAGATGTTAGAAGACTGTGCTCCTGATGTCATCCTTATACAATCCTCATCAGTAGTTCTGTAAAGAAATCAGAATTAGGTGAGCTCAATGAAGAGGAATGCTCAAGAGGGGGTGTGGGCCTGACTGATTACCTATCCTTGCACTTGGTGGTCTCTGTAAAGCTGGAATGGTCAATATGGCAGAAGAACTTTTGGAAGTAATATGCGCAAATGAATCAATGTCACCAGATTTGACTATGTTTAAAATAGTTATGTGTGCTTGCAGTATTACAATGGACCAATGAACTCTTTGACAAGATGGTTGTGTAGAGATCATCCCGACATATCCGCTACCAGACCTTATGGTGCCATGTGATCAAGGGTGGCTGAAGGCCTATGATATGACAAACTGATCTTGCAACTTTGTGCAGTTGAAGACAAGAACTAGGGCTTATAAAGTAAAATCCTCTGCTGTTCAGTCAAGATCCATGGATGGTACTACCGCGAAACTGTTTAGAATGACTGACTTGGATACTGTTGCAAGAAACATGACGTGATGCCTTTTCTGAGCTCTGGTTATAAAGCAGGGGCCTTGGATGTAAAGGCGGGCAGCTATAATCAGAATAATGTCCATCCCATCCTGGAAGTTGTTATATCCATTTTTAGTGGACCACAACAATAAAATGGAACACATAATAAGCTGCACTAACAATACAAAGCTGCAGATTGGAAATTGCTTTCACCAACAATAGAAAGTAAACATTTAATATCTCATAATTGGTTGGACGAAAATGGGTTGCAAAAGGATTTATATCTTATTATAAAACCATGCCACCTTAAATCTTGAAGAACATTTATAGTACATCCTTTTCAAGAGTATTCTGGTTTTTACTATAGCAGACAGCTTCAATGACGTCACTTAAAAGTGGTTTTGAATTATTTGCTTCAAGTAATCCACCCACCAAACGCGTGGTTTAATATCCCTCTTCTCTCTCTAGCTCCTTGGGTCACTCCCTCCTCCTGGGATTAGGTACCACACTCTCCTCCACCACTAAGTATTGCTTCCAGCCCATTGTTGTATGTTCAACATTCCCTTTGGATTCAGCATTCATGTTGAGCAACACTTCTCTTGCCTATTCTCTCTCTCCTTTCAGTTTTGCTTAGGGGCCTAAATTGTTGTGCAAAAGGCATTTTAGTCCCATTTGGATTCTAAACATCCATCCTTTTGTCATTCTCTCTGCATATTCTCTCACTAGGTTTTGTTTCAGGGCACAATTCTTTGTGCTTGACGTTTGATCCCGAGACGACACATTTTTGAGTCGATGGATTCTAAAGTGTCCTTTAGGCAATACTTCTCTCTTATCTATTCCCTCACTAGGGTTTTTCTTCTAGAGCCCAATTTGTTGTGCCATCTAAAACATCCTTTGAGCAATGCCTCCCTGCTTTACTGCACAGACTCACCCCCACACGGATCCATTGTAACCCCGATCCCAGCAGGTCTCCAAACCACCACCGCCCCAACAACCCGGCCTCATGCCCGGACACACCCTCCTTTGCTGAAGCTCTGGCATAAAGATTGTGGAGGATTCACTGCTATTATCGCATTATAAACCATCACGGAGGTATGCTAGGGGGTTTATTATATTGCGTACTTATAATGAGAATTGTTACCATCTATTCCTTATCTAGTGTATATAAGGTATAAAATTATCATGAGTTACCGATAAGAGGGTTTTACGACCTAGAATGCAAATGCTCAAAATACATAAATGAATCCCACTAGGAAGCTTGACGTGATGTTGACCATTGTAGGTCCGGTAAACGGGCATCGGCCGAAGCACAAAACAACAATTTGAAGGTGAAAATTGGGACAATATTAATAGAATTGCATTACTGATGAAAGAGATATAATCCTGATGCAGGAGTGCTGGAAGACAGTAGTGAACAAAGTGAGGATTGCAAGATGGAATCTATACGATAGATGGCGGCTCCGTGTAGCAATGACAGGTACCAGATGCTTTTTATCTTTATTCTTTGCGCAACCCATGCTGTAGAATGCTTAACGATAACAAAGAGATACAAGATACAAGTTTGGTGGCAAACCTTTTTTTTTAATTTGTGGCTTATTTCATTAGACTTTGCAATTTAGAATTATAGGCAAATAAACTCAATTTTCAGCTATCGCAAAACAATAAGCACTAATAGCTAATGCATAATCATATGAAAATTCAATATAAAGTATACTTGCTTAGTACAATCTTTTAACTTCAATGGTATAGCTGCCCGAAATCATTATTTATATAAGTCAAAAGCAGATACTAGATTTATGGTGGTATGAAGCTACATAATTGCGCATCCACCTCTCTCTATCTTGATTTAATTCACGCCGGTGAATGTAAATATTTCAGGAAATTCATACATGAATTGGTCGATATTATACAAAAACATCTCGATGCGGGGCGAGGGTCTGTTGACGGCACGAGAGCCCGCGTAGCCTCCCCATCCACCACTATGGAAGCCATGACGCGACAACAACGTCGAAGGAAGAAGAAGATGATGGCATATATCGCCGATGGAAGGCTGAAGATGCGTATGGGATGTGAGTCGGTGGTCAATCCTGGCAGCGCTGGAACCCTTGGTGTGAGAGACTTGCAAGAGAATATCATCAGCAATTGAACCTTGTGCTGGTCCACTTATAGAAGACGTAAAGTTATTCTACTCCCTCATTACCCTCTAATACCCACGACTACCTATTTCCTCCTTATCCTATTCTTCATTTCTGAAAAATCCCCATGTTGAAATGTGATGGCAGTTGAATTCTCGATGCGCTAACAGGATTGGGAATTCCCCTTGCTCCTCAATTCCTCCATTTCGAAGGGTATTTTTTAAGGAGGATATGGGCATCGTTTTTTATGTGAAATGTTGAGGCCTATATTCATTGGAACTAGCCTAGATCAACACTTAGTTTGGATTCCTTATACTTTGCCAAATTCTTTACATTCTCGTCAGATTTTCTCAAATGGGGCTCGTTTAAATTGGATTCCATGGGATGCGCTCAAATTTCCTGCGCTCAAATTTCCTTACAGAGTAGAGTCTCGTATTTACGTATTCACGAGATGGACCTAAATTCATTTAGGTTGAGTCCTTTAGGTTAATGGTGTGCATGCAGGATAATAAAGGCAAAATGTACGTTATATCATCTAAGTAAAAAAGGGCACAAAATACATATGTCGTTTAAGTTAAAAAGGGCCCAAAAAATATAAGTTGTCTCAAAAGAAAAAGCAATGTGTTGCATAGCTCTGACGATGGATTCATAAGCACTGGATTTTATTATCTACCAAAAACTAAAACCCTAGATGCAAAATATACGTCTGGCAGAATATCTATCAATAAGGTTCCTCCCATTCTTTTGAATATAGTAAAATGATGAAACATGTAGTTCTAATGAGTGCCCCAGAAAACAAACTGGAAGAAGAATGGTACGTCACTTACTCTAAACGTCAAATCCACGTGAGTTCATAGAAAATGTGTCAAAGAAATGCCGTTGAATTCTGTTCTATCTTCTTGAGCAACAATTACTGGAATGTAATCATAAAGCTCATAAAAATGACCACCTGCCCAAGATGTTGCAAAGATATAGCTTCCAATCAAAAGAACTCAAATTTCATCAATTAAGCTTGCAACCTGCCAAAGCAGCACACGTTGATCCTAGCAACGAATCTGAAGTATGCAGTTCCTCGCATTTCCTCACAGAAGTTACATTCCCTTAAAAATCCATCCATTAAAATCCTTCGAATGTTTTTGTTTCCGAATTCTCACAAGACATTAATTCATAAGGTTCTATAGCTCCATATTGAAGAAACAAAAGCATACTCACATTCTTAATTCATCATTTTGCCCAAATGAAATTGCTCTGATTAGTTTTTCAAAATGAGTTATTGCGGTATAGACGGCCTCCAATCTGTAAAAATTTTGAACTAAAAATAGTCCAGTTGAATCTGAATAGAAGTGTCACACATCAACAAACATACACCTCCTGCGCAGCAACAAAAAATCTTGTATAGTGTGGATCCAATTATGTTTCGGTGAATACAGATCTCTTCATATGAATGCCTTCTGACAATCGCATTTTGTAGTTCTAAATGTATCTTTATAGCTAATCAATTCGGCATCCACCTCAAAAATAGAACCTATTGCATACCTCAATTTGGCTTGATGGATAGAGTCACATACTATGATAACAGGGACTCCACTTTAGAGACACAAAACTCTCTGCTCTCTCTATCCTTTCCTTGCTCTTTATCTCTTTCGAATCTTGGTTGCTCAACAAAATCAGCTCACTTTCCCCTGTCCAAATAATCTGAATAGTCATCCTAGTTGATTACCCACAGGGGCAGAGTAAAGCAGAGGCACCATACATTCATTACTCCACTTTCTACACTTCATCAAAACTTTCTGCTCTCAACTCCTCGAAGAAAAAGAAGAGCTGGCAGGGGGCAGATGGGCGGCCACTTCATGAGGAGTATGAGGCTGTTTCTTCCATGCAACAACCATGCAACCGGACCCAAGCTGAAATAAATACTCCTACATAAAATAGAAGCTATAAAGGCAAGAGCGAGAGGACAGGCCGCATTAGACAGTCTGGAGTTGGAGCTCGAAGGAAGGGGAAAATGGTGCAAGGTCTTTTGCCAGAAAAGGAAATTGCTGACAGAAAAACATTCCAAAACTGATAGATGATTCCAATTTTTTTTTTTTTGGCTACTAATCTTATATATAGTTAGATAGATAGATAGATGGTATCATCACTTCCCAAACATTTCCCTGTGTGGATTCACTTCCATACACACAAGGGGTCGAGAAAGAATAAATTTCTTGTAATTTATAATTTTTCAACGGAAGATGCTAGAAGATATCTCTTCATTCACGATTATGCCGACATACGGGAGCCCTGTAATATCTACAACATACTGGAGCCCTGTAATATCTACATTGCCTTGTAAGATCTGTCTGGCTGTGAGACGTGTGCAACAGTTGACATAGCATCTTCAGCTGCATCTTCCTTGCCTCTTCAGCTGCATCTTTTGAAAAGTCCAACAGAAATGTGTACACTGTTATCTCATACTTCATGGTTAGAAGCGTGCAAACTGCCTTTTGTCCATATCTGAACGTTTTCCATACGGATTACCAGCATTAAAAGCATGCCCACTTCCTCTGACTTTTCCATTGCCTGTTTTAGTGCCTTTCTTTCTGAACTTTGCAGCGCTGCTGTCTATATTTAAATTAACCTTTGGTGGACAATCAAAACCAAATGACGCAGCAACAGCCTGCAAGATGCCTAAGAGTTAAGCATCAAGCTAATAACATTCTGAAGAGATACTATGCAACTTTTACCTGAAGATTAAGTCGATGAACATTAAAAATATCTTTCATTGCATGAGAGTTATATGCCAGCAAATATGAACGGTATGCATCTCGAGCTGATTGATGCAAATAATAATTCTTCTCAACAAGTTTTTCCTGATCAAACAGCTCAATCAGTACATAATTCCGCATCAAAGACACTACCAACTAGCATCTACTCTCATAACTTACCAATTGAGATTGTACATTCGCCAACTTGTTGTCAGGAAATTCATATTCGTTCAGTGGTACTTTTGCACCCTGCAAACCACAATCCAAAAGATGGAAAAGAGCTGTAAAAGATAAGTATCAGATATAACTAGATCCAAATTTAGGTAACAAAATTGATTTTACTCTTTCCTCTTCATTAGCCTCTGAAGTTTATCCAACATGGCTCAAACTGACACCATGCAGACAACATGTCCCAATGATACCGTTACATGCAGTGCATAGTTAAAAGGCCAATTTTTATTTTGGTTTTTTGAAAATGACTCGCCCTTATAATAACAAGCAAACAGCACTTTAAATAAAGCGTGTCACTAAAATCGGATCTTCTGCATCAATACTGCAGCAATCCTTAGCTGCTTAGGCAAATGTCTCCTGCAATCCAGTATTCCACCCAGGATCAACCTCAAGGTCCCATATAAGTCTCTGAAAATTCTAAAGTGTTAACCTGAGATGCACAAAAGATGAGACAACCATATCCGTTAAACAGTAATCACCACTGGAAATAATGGATCTGATGAAAGTGCAAAACAGGTTCGAACAGTTCAAGTCTCACTGTATATTGGGTTCTTTAGAGAAGACAAAGTTATATAACAAACAAACTAGTATGATAACCTTCATGCCCCAAGCAAACTTATAAACATTCTCAACAAGACACCGCCTCTATGAATACTACCTTCAAATAGCGAAGGAATCCAACTTCCTCAGGAATTAGAAATAGCAAAGCCTTGCCCCGTGAACCTTCTCCCCTTGCTGTTCTACCAACTCTATGTATGTATTCCTGTCACACACGATCTCGAAAAGAGTCAGTAGTGCAGGTGTGCCAAGATTATGTAAACATACGAAATATTACTTTTGGATCGTCTGGGGGATCGTATTGGATGATCCAGTCCTACAAAAAAACAGTAATGTTGCTCATAAAAACACCAGTCATGAAACAAAGTAACTTGAAATGTCCATGAAATATTCGGATTGCTTCATGGTCTTGAGCTCAAAGGCAGAAGGGCCTACCACAGCGGGAATATCAAGGCCACGTGCTGCAACATCAGTACACAGAAGAATGCCTTTCTCAGCATTGCAAAACTCGAAGTACGTGGTAGTGCGCTTTTGCTGCTTTTGCTTCCCATGAATGTCAAGACATGGAATGTCTATGTAGTTTAAAAGCTCGCCATGATATTTCACCGAGTTGCATGAAGAAAAGAACACCATTACCTGTATCAGTTAAAGAATTAGAATTGCCAGTGTGAGTCTCATCATATTTTAAAATCGTGCAAAAATATATATCGGATAAAATGTTCAAGGGCGCATTTACATTTGCCTCAATTTAAACTTCAAAAACTTGTTTTCAGACACGACGTCTTTAGGTTCGCAAATATTTTAACACAATCTTATCAACACTGGAGTTAAAAAGATTTTGAGGTCATTCTAAGTTCCCAATGGGCAAAAAGTAACCCAGTTTTTTCTACCGTTAGCTTAGAATTATTAACTTCACGAATATTTATTTGAAGCATGTTAAATAGGCTAAAATGAACTGAAGTATCAAGAATCAAATGAACCATTATCAACCCAGTTTTTTTTTCTGACCGTTAGCTTAGATTTACTAACTTCACGAGTATTAACATGAAGCATGTTAAATTGGGCAAAATGAACTGAAGTGTCAAAAGCTAAATGAACCATTTAAAAATGTTATTTAGTCTTGAGATAAAGGATAAGCTCGTGTATTAAGAAATTCAACAGTCAATTTACCTTTTTCTTTATGTTTTTCTTCAGAAAAGTGAACAAAAGAAGAAAGCGCTTTGCACTTTCAACAACACAATACCCCTGCTCCAACCCTTCTACTGTAGCCTGCATGAAAGCTGAGTTTTATTGCTGATACTTTAGAGTACAAGTAGCACAAACATAACATGAAGAAAAGCTTCTCTAACAAAGTGAAGAAGGCCACCTTAGATCTCCCATCATCCACACCAATATATGTCACCTTCTTACTTAATGAAACACGTGCAAGGTCTTCGACCTAGCAGTCACAAATAGCAAGTTAGGTCACTAAACCAGTGCTACCCATTTGTAACGTAAAGTAAGTCAGCACTCTTTTGCAACCTTAGTAGTCTGAGTTGCTGAGAAAAGAGCAGTTTGCCGTTCCTGCAGCAAAATAAAATGCATTGAGGCATGATACTGATTTGCCTAAAACTTTTTAAAACAATAGGCTACCTTGGGAAGGATTTTGATAATCTGTTTCATGTCTTCCTCAAAACCAATTTCCAAGATTCTATCAGCTTCATCAATCACCAAGCACTGGAAGTCACTTAGTAAGCGACTGCTTATTTTCTCCAAATGCTCTAAGTAGGAACTGAGGCGAATAAGTCAATTATTGGCTATACCTTTAGATGCTGGAACAAGAAACCTTTTGTATTTTGTAAGTGGTCTAAAAGCCGGCCAGGAGTGGCAACAAGTATGTTCACTCCTTTTGCAAGTCGTTCTGCTTCAGCCTTTCGATTGGCACCTCCCATGATTACTCCATGAGTCTGCTTATGGTATTTCATTAACTCTCTTGTGACGCCGTATATCTGTAAATAGGCTAATTTCTAAGGTCCCTGACTGGTTCTTATTTTTGCATGGTCAATAAATGCCTTACCTGCATAGCAAGCTCCCTCGTTGGGGAGATGATGATGACACCAGTTCCATTGCGTGGCGTAAAATGAATATGATGTAGAAGCTCAACTGCTGGCAACAGAAATGCAAGTGTTTTTCCAGAACCAGTTCTTGCTGCTCCAAGAACATCAGATCCTTCCAAAAGGCAAGGAATTGATCTTGCTTGAATCTGCAAACAAATTTCACGAGACTTCTAGTAAATGTGGTGGCTGCTTCCATACCAGAAACTTAGTCATTGTTAACTACTGTAATTAAAACCATGGCCTGGTATAATTTTTCTCTTCCTCTTTTGTTGGTCTCTTGGACCCAATGAAACTAAGGTGAAAGAAAGGAACGGGGAAGCACAAGGACCCACCTCAGTCATATTTTCAAAGCCCATGTCTTTGATTGCATTCCTAGTTGGCTCTGAGATGCCTGAAAGAGATTCAAACTTGGTACCGCTCATGATACCACCGACAACAGCAGTTTCGCCATTTATCAACTTCGCAATCTCCATACTCGGTGAATCTGTATGATCATCTTTTCTCCGTTTTTTGCCTGTTTCTTGCATTCCCTGGTCAGGCTCCATCCTGTTTTTCTTCCCCATTCCGATAGCTGTAGCAAATACTAAATCAATGCCCGGATACTGAACGATCTCTTTTTTTCCTTAGTTGCTGTCCAAACCCTAAACCCTAAACATTAGTTTGAGGTCCTGTTAACACCTCGGTCTCCTTTTGCTCTTCTTCAACAATGGTTTTTGTCATATCCTGTTGTTTAGGTTCTGCATTTATCCCCCTACTCCTTTTCAACAAACTCAACATTTCTGCCGATTAAAACTTTCCTATTTGCAGGGTCATATACCCTATACTCTTTTGAGTGTTCATCATACCCTACAAGGTATGTTATAAATGATCTATCATCAAGCTTGAGTCTCTTCTCTTCTGGTACAAGAGTGTAGGTTAGACAACAATGCCCTATATTTGTCATAGCTTGTAGATTTTCCTGTCCATATTTCTTCTGGATTTTTTCCTTGTAACACCATACAACGGAAGCGGAAGACCATCAATCCTACTCGCCTGGGGCCATAATAAGATGCGGCTCCAAGCGATAGGTGGGATAGCAAAAGAGAAGGGGGACATCCATCGCGAGACTCTGGTCCAGCGGGCCCGACACCCGGCCACCGGAGGCAAGACCCTTCTTCTTGTATCCCCACCTCGTCAGAGGAAGCCCCATAGGTATAGGCCGAAATTTGTAAGCCTTGCAAAGTCGGCGAAATAAAAGTCGATAGGCTCTTATTGCCGGGCTTCGCCTTCCAATGGCTAGTTAAATTGCTCAACAATTCCGACTGACTGCGGTTTCAAATTACACCATTCTCTTGCATTACAGTGAGGATTATCATTAAGCCCTCTTGGCGGCGTAACCTGTGTCATACGCATGTGGCGTAACTATTGTACCAAGAGTTTGGCAGCACGCGTCGGATGAGGGAATCGTAACTAGATCCCACGGTGTTTGCTTATTGTTACTTGTACCATTTTTTTTTTGTATAAGTTCCTTATATTAATACAATGCTTGTATATATTTCGCTATGTCTATCTCTTTCCTTGTCTCCTTAATTCAAAGCACACCTGGCTTTCAAGGATTCTGAGAAAAAATGCATATAAATACAATTTAAGTGAAGCAGAAGAGTATTCCTTGACAAAAGTTCAGCCTTTATTAGCCTTTCCTTTAAAAGGCCCCTCTCCTTCTTTTACAGGGTTTCATTATTTCATAGCTTCACTTTGCTCCTCCCCTCTTCCTTGGTGCATGGATGCAGCTAAAACCACCCAGTGGTACGAGGATGCGATGCCAGGATTCCAGATCCCAGTGAGCTTTTTCCACCCCTAACGGCCATTGGGAGGTGGATCCATTCGAGAATATGGAATTTTTCACGATTCTTGTGATTTCTTATATTTTGTGGAATACCATATCATCTCATCAATGCAGATTATGTGAAGAGGACATCTATCTTGTGTGGTGGTATTCTCGGGTGATTTCCTTGTTTTTTTGCCTTATGAGAGTCCACCCCAAATTAAGTGATTGCTCAAGTTCCAGGACATTTTGGAGCACATTGAGACATTATAAAAGACTCTATAGAGCATCTTATGCTACAAGATCCTTTTCTATGTCCACCACGAGATGCCTTTCATGGAGTCCACATCGTAATATCAATGATATTAGTTATACCTATGGAGGGAAAGTGAAAGGTGAGGATCTCTATGATAACAAGGAACATCTCAAAGAAGGAGGAGCTCAAGAGGCGGTTCTGACTGAACCTTGGTGGTGGCAACCTCAGCTATTCCCGAGAGGTAGCGAGGCTTGAAGGTCGACAGAATTCTTTCTCTAGGTTCCGAAAGGCCAAGTTACGTTCTTCCCGGTAGCTGGCTCGGGCGAACATCGCCGGGCATTAAAGGCTTTATGCGCATGGCTGGGCACAAGAAGCTCCAGCCAATATTCATGTTCATGTGATGACGAGGATTTGATACTTAACGCTCTAGGCCATGATATTGCAGCTTGGATTATGCCACCTTGGTTTTTGCCGGTGGCATCGGCTGTTGCCCTTACTATTAGCCCGTGATCACTTTGCTCGCCGGCGACAACCACCGAGATCTCCCGCTGGATCGGGGATCGCGGGGCCACAGTTCCTGAACATACTTCCTTTGAAAACATATTGTATGGCGCTGGCGAATTACCATATTATTCGCCAGGCATTTCTATGTCGTTCCATTAGCACAAATTTTGGTCTTTTTTTGTATTGATTGTCTTTTCTTTGATAATCTCTTGTACGTTGTGTATGAGTCATTAATTGTGCATCTTCTACGGGGGCCTGTCGCGGAACAAATGTACCCTTCACCCCACACAAGGGTGAAATTATGCTCGCTGAATAGAAGCCGTCTGCCAATTTCTGACGCTGTCGAAATTTGAATCTTGGAATTTTCACTTTAACGGAAGAAGCATTCCTCGTAGCCACCGCGATCATGTTTAACTTTGGTATGCGATGAACAGCTTGTAACCTCGCCAATCATAAACTATTGCGGAATATCAAGATCTCATGCGTCTAGGCAGCGCAAATATGAATTGTCGCGTTCGATTAAGGAGAGTCTCGCTATACGATCTTTGCATCCATTCACGCGCGGGTGCGATGCAAAGTATAATCATGTAACTATCTTGTAAAGTGAACATTTCATTTTTATTGTTTGCCCGTTTTGGGTATTATGTTACATAAACATACCTTCTATACTTTAATATTAAGCATTTCTTATCAGCCAGTCTTATTCTTTTTGGCAACCGATTTGAACGGTCTTAACGAACGCAACCGATGAAACATGGAATGGCTCAGCTCCAGCGGTATGTTTTTGCAATACCTGCTCTCTATATATATGAACTGGATGCGAATTTGACGGCACCCGCCGTGAGATCCCTCAACCCACCACGCACCAAGCTCACAAATCATGCACCCAGGATTCACCTTGACTCGCTTCAAAGCTTGTCCGTGGATTCCCTCATCATCGGGTGGTGGATTTGAGACTCATCCTGGGATCCTTTAGCCTCGATTAGCGCTTTTCTTCTGGCTGGCATTACAAAATCCAAAGCGAGAAAAGATTATCGGAAGGCAGTTATTTCGGTATAACAAGTACTATGGAAAAATGTAGAGTTAGCCCGGTTATATGAGGTACATCTGGCTTCGAGGGAGTAGATCACAGAATCTGGTTGGGCGGGAATAGTGAATTGAGGAAGTCTATGGGATGGTAGCAGAAAGGGACATGAGCAATGTGGCCACCACCAAGTGGGGATGGGAATTTGGTGGAAGGCTATCGCGAATCCCATGCTTCATGAGAGGCGGTCGCGGTTTAAAGATCTTTAGAGAAAGCACTTCAAGTCACACTATGTCCCCTAGGGTGATTGCACGGATGTACGCGGGCCTAAAAGCGTTATCATGCACGGAACAGCGGTCTCTGTCGAGCCTATATTGGCCAGTTCATGCACTGCGCACATCATGTACCGGGGAATAAATGACGTCGTGCCACTTTAGAAGGCTATATTAGGGGGTTATCACTTTTGAAGCCTTCACGAAAAATGGTGTTGACTGAAAGCGTGGCGGGGCTTGAGGCAAAAAGCCAGTTTGGAGGAGGACACCCCAAAGCCATCTTCTGCGTCCTTCTAGTTTAGCTCCGGGCAAATGCATATGTTCCTCTGAGGGCCCGCTCTCTAGTCGGGTCCTTTAAACGCTCACTTTGAGGAAAATAGAAAGAAGATGAGCTTCCAGCGTGCTAGATAAGCAGACGCCTGTTGGCCCGATTACAACGAGCTTCTCCAATCTATTCCAAAGCAAGGCTGTGACCAGAATATTTTGGGGACAAAGCTTGTTCAGATGCTTTTCGGCCAGGAGCGGCGTATGCGGGGGAGTGTGCGGCGTAACCCAATTAGTGCAGCCAACCTTGGCTGAAGTAGATTGGGATGAATGTACACCTATTTGTTGTGAGAAGTATTCATGTTAGATATAGAACTTTGACCTATTATCTCTGAACTAGGTTAAGGATAGAAATGGTTAAGAAAATTTCGTGACATTGAAGTCAATAACCTATGGTTGTTTTAAACCAGTTAATGGGGTAAAGTTATTGATGGTTCAATGGTAAGTTGATCGAAATATTTAAAGATAAGATTCCTATGTTTATGCTTGACAGAAAAGGAAAGCCTATGATCGGTCGAATAGCAGGATTGAATGTAGCTCTCCTGCTACTTTGAATTGATGCGGTCTTCCACCTGCAGCCGTCGGGTTCGGGACTAACCCTCTACAAAGATGTATCGGTTACGTTGTGCACTTTTATGGCAGGAGCTTGAGAATCTGGGTCGAATGTGGAATACATTCAAAAAAATGAACTTATCATTTTGGTCCAAATGTGAAGTCGTGCTTATATTGATTGCAGTAGTTCTTTTATAATGCTAATGGTTAGCATTTGTTAAGGCATAGTAAGGCTGTGTGATAGCTTGTTTAGGGTGGTTGCCTACATTAAAATTATCTTGTAGATCCTAAGTTGTTGTTTGTTGCATTAGATCTACTTTAAGATTATTCACATTGGTATCGAGAGCTAACAATGGCAACTGAACTGGTGCTTCTTTACTACGATTAAGTGGATGTGTTCCAAGGGGAAAGGCGGATTCCGGGCTTGGAAGAGAATGAAGAGACCATTTTAGAAGATCTTTAAGATCTAATGAATGGAGAGCAGTCTTGTCTGGTGGCAGTACAATCTTTGAAGGTACAAGCATGGGAATGGGGCATCCATTAATGTTGTTGGTGCAAGTGGAGGCAATTGAAAATTCTCGTGAGGCCGGATGCATCATTGCAGAAGTAAGTTGGGTTCTAGTATTATGTTTAGGGTTAACAAGACTCAAAGGAATGTGGGATTTTGCTTAAACATTATGAGATCAAAATTCTTCTCAAATCAGCTTGATAAGCGATTAAGAAAATTGAAATTCAAAGGGATGATAATCTTTTTCAGTTTTTTCAAAATATGATAACATTATTGCTTATCTCATATCAAGGGCTTTTCTCGATTATGAACAACTTTCTACCACAACAAAAGTAAGAAGTGTGACCGAAATAGGGAGAAAGGCGGACTTATGATAAGAGCGAGATAGAGCAGAAAAATAATCAAAGGGGAGAGAAGAAAATCTGAGAAATCCTTTTGTGGAAGGAAAGAACATTTTTGATAAAGTAAACGGGCCCTATTATGCTTGTAAAGGCTTATGGACATGTAAAATAATTGTCCTAAGGTTAAACAAAATAAATGCTTCACTTGTGAAGGCTTTGGTCCTGTGCGTGGTGTCTAAGTCCCAAGAGGGAGGTGGAGGGAAAGGAGAAGTTTGCAAATAAAAGGGAAGGCAATAATAAATGAGAAAGTATCAGGGCAAATCTGGCTCAAGAAAATAATAATGATGAAGAAGACAACGTCGAGAGGTAAAGTACACATGATGCATACTCTATTTGAAGAATACTAACAAAATCAATGATATGTTTATGATAGATAGTGGGTGAGAGATCAGTAGTTAAAACTCTTGGAGTAATATCAGGGAAGGAAGAAAAACAAACCCTACCTATGTGCAAATGGGAGATGGAGAGCTACAAGGGTAGAATGTGGTACCTTTGGTGCAACTCTATGATCTAGATGGGAAAATAGTCAACTTAAATGTTCTTTGTGTTCAAACATTGTGAGGAGCTTAAATCTGAAACCAGAGTCAAATTGGTAGAGGCATGGGTTTCAACAATTTATGAGAAAAAATCATTGCCAAGGTGCTTTAAAACCATAAAAGTCGAGTTCATACCAACCAGGTTGTTGTTTGGTTTTAAACAGATTCTGGCAAACAGGTGGAAATACAACAATTAAACTTTGGCATGAAAGGCTAGGGCATGTAAATGTTGAAAACATTAAGCGAGTGATCAAAGGGGAATTGCGATTGTGGCGACAAATGATGAAGTAAAACTTGTTATGGTTGCATGGTTGGTTCAAGATTGCCTTTTAAAGAAGAAGTGAAAAGAGCAAAAAGAATTGCGCTAGGAAACTTGTGCATTAAGATTTATGTAGGAACTAATATTCATCTAAAGGTAGAAGGTATTTTATTACGTTATAAATGATCATTCCACCAGGGCGCCTGGAAATGTTTTCTTTCTCAAGACAAAATCAAGCACAAGCTTTTAAATTATTTGAAGCGGTACATGAGATTTCTTGGAAGAAAGGTTAAATGCCTAAGATTCTCTGAGGGAGGAGAATTTGTTAACAATGAGTTCAAAAAATGGTGGCAAACGAGAATAAAAGCGACGGTGACATGCGACCATACTCCTCGGCCAGGAATTGCCGAAAGAAAAACAAGTACATTTTGGATTGATCCAGAACATTAACTGGTAGCTAGTTACCTAATTTCTTGTGGGGAAGAAAGGCGTGAGCTGCCCGATTATACACACTTTACAAAATGGACACCAAACTCAGGTCTAAATGGTTGAACGAGGCGCCAATAAAATTATGAATATTTCAAAAGTTTTTGGAAGCATTGTTTTACACATGTACCAAAAAAGTAGAACAAAGTTGGATAACCGGTTTGTGATATGGGACATATGGTAGGATATGATAGAGATGTCAAAGAGGAGCACTCACAATTTACTATCAGAGAGGAAGGAAGAATTTTAGTCCGGTCGAGATATTAGATTTAATGAGTTTAGCATGTATAAGGACCCGAGGGAAAGATCTAACTAATAGAGGTGGAACCGACAATGTGAAAGTGAGAGTCAGCCATAACAGCAGGGGAAAGATTACAAAGTGAAGCCGACCGCTAACTGGGAAAAGGAATGCTGAGGCGATGGTGGATAATTATGAGGTGATGAAAGCCACAAAAGAAAGATGAGGGAGACAGAAGATCAAAAGAATGATATTGAAGACATTGGAAAGGAAGTGACAAAAGAAAGAAGATTTGGGGTTGAGAAAAATTAAATGAAGGTGTTAGGGATTGGATATATCCAAATATGGAAAGGACAAATGAAGGGACATCAAAGACTGAGGAAATATGGAGTATTATGTTGCTTAATGGCAATCTTGAACCGAAGAGATTCTAAGTGCTATGAGCAAACAATCGGTGGAGAAAGGGGAATTCAGAAAGTGGAAAATAGCTATGAAGAAGAGATGAAATCATTTACCATGGAACTTTTGTTGATATGGCCGAAAACACAAAAGCAATGTTAATGAGCAATAAATGGATATATAAAATTAAAGTGGCAATGATGGAGAAAAGAAAATTCAAAGCTAGACTAGTTACGGGGTTATTCTCAGAAAAGAAGTGCACTGTTATGCGTGGTTGAGAATGCTCTACATTTACCAATGCGATGGAACTGAAATACATCACATTGATAAATCGACATTTTGAATCGCGGTTGAATCGAAGAAAACATACATGCAACAAAGCACGGGGGTTTTGAGGTTGGAGAAAATATGGTATGGAGCTTAAAAAGGCGGTGTATGGCTAAAGCGGTCCAGAGACAATGGTGCGCGTGCATTGATGGATTTCTCAAGAACAGGTTTTGATAAACTTACGGAAATGATGTGGTAACGTATGTTTACAAGGAAAATAGTTATTTTGCATTTATTGCATTATCGTGGATGATAATGTAATGATAGCAAATGATAAAACCGAATTATTGTAAAGAGGTTCATGACAGAAGTTAAAATAATGGCAGACTTGAGGCCACTAAAGAAATTCCCTTAGTATTGAAGTTCCGCGAGCGAGAACTTCGAAGAATATGACTCAAGGTGAAAATATGAAATATGTTAAAGAAAATTTGGCATGACCACTTGCAATAGTGTAAGTCTCGCCCGGTGACGGTCGGGGAAATTATCTTCGAGATTGAAGTCCGAAGACAAAATGGAGATTGAAGAAATGGAGGATTATTAGGTATAGAGAACCATTGGATGTATATTACGTATGTAGCAAGCCTTGGAACTACGATAATTGCATTAGATGTTAACCTATTGGCAGTTACGCAATGAGGTAAAGACCATTGACTACTTGGACTGCTAGAAGACTTTGAAGGTTTGACCTTCTGAACAATGATTTTACTGCTTGCGCATACTGAATGCGAGGCGGGGAGAATTTGGACTCGAGAGAATCAACAGGGGTATATTATTCCATTGGAGGATGCACTATATCATGGAAGTAAAAACAAAGGTTGCATTGCCGTAATCTGCTGGCGGCGAGAATGCTTGGCCCTCTTTGGTACGCAAGAAGTAGCGTAGATTGGGAAGATTAATGAATGAGTTGGGAACAACTCAAAATAAGACTCTTACGTTTTGTTCCTGCGGGCAGAGCCTAGAGTTGTGGCAATAACTAAGAATCATGTTATGAGCATTACAAACACATAGAATTACATGTTCACTTCATGGGGATTTGGTTGGAAGGGATAATTGATTGAACATATTATACGAGAAAGAACAAAAGCGGAACATATTGACAAAATATTACCGGTGCCTGATTTGAGAAACTTAAGTTTGCTGTTGGGGTGTATTATATAGCCAGTAAAAGTTAAGCGAAGAGGAGTCACATGGAATGATCATGCAATTGATAAAGTCTTGAAAACTTGAGTGAATTCATATTCATGTATTATACAGGTTGAAGATCTACCTTGTTAAGTCTGTGGTATAGATAATACATAGGTCAGGAGGTATTTGATGACTGTGATAAAGAAATCTAACATGAAAAGGGGAATGTGAGAAGTATTCATGTTAGATATAGAACCTTGACCTATTATCTCTGAACTAGGTTAAAGATAGAAATGGTTAAGAAAATTTCGTGACATTGAAGTCAATAACCTATGGTTGTTTTAAACCAGTTAATGGGGTAAAGTTATTGATGGTTCAATGGTTAAGTTGATTGAAATATTTAAAGATAAGATTCCTATTTTTATGGTTGACAGAAAAGGAAACTGTGTCAGGTGGGAATATAGCGGGGATTGAGCGTAGCTCTCTACTACTTTTGAATTGTCTGAACCAGCGGTCCGGTTCGGGACTAGCTATAAAATACAAGATGTATCTGGTTCGTTGTGCACTTGTAGCCGGAGCAGAATGCAGTTCGAATGTGGAATACATTCAGAAAAATGAACTTATCATTTTGGTCCAAATGTGAAGTCGTGCTTATGTTGATTGCAGTAGTTCTTTTATAATGCTAATGGTTAGCATTTGTTAAGACTAGTGAACATTGTGTTAGCTTGTTTAAGTTAGTTGCCTACATTAAATTATCTTGTAGATCTAAGTTGTTGTTTGTTGCATTAGATCTACTTTAAGATTATTCACATTTGTAACTTCTTAGGCCCGCTAATGGCGGCCAGTAGCCGAGATTATCTAGATGGTGAGTCTCACATTTTGCAGCTATAGGCGGTAGAAGTGACTGACCAACCATGTTATATCCACCATTGGCCACATTGATACCAAACCTTTGTCATCTTAATGGATGCTTGGCGATGCGCTGGCATCTCCCGATTGGTTGAATCAATGAACCTTGCGACCTTGAATCCAAACCTGTCGTCACCTTAGCAGGATGGAGCTATCCATCACATACAAGATGCGGCGGGTTAATTTTGAAATATCCGACTACCGGGGAGCACCGGTTGTTCTAGGTCTTAGAACATATTGGCGAAGTATGATCGATAGTCGATATGGAGTTCTTGGCTTGAGCAAGCCAATATTGGTAGTGAAGCGTATCGCGATGCGACTAATAGAGACTTGTGTCACCTAAGGTATCGAGTTCAACCTAATATCACGAAACATGTCATTACCAGTTGAACCAAAGTACGTCCGGGAGGACCAAGTTGCTGTTTGAATTAAGGCCACCGGTCAGCGATGCGAAGAGGAGACCATTCGGGGACTTGCCCGACTATTGCTACCACCATGAGTTCCATGACCTTTTCCGGCGAGATTTGGGCTACCATCTTTAGGGGTAGAAGTGTGAATTGCACTAGCGCCCGGTACAAAGCCTACGGTAAGGCCCCATACCAGTATGAGCACGCGGTGGAGACTTAAGAGCGATTGCATGATCTTCTTAAGCTGCGGTTTTGTCGCCATAATGTTTCTCCTTTTGATTAGCCGATACTTTCTTTGTCAAGAAGAAGGATGGTACACTCGCGCATGTGCATTGATGCATACTTGAATAAGCATGCTATTAAGAATCGGTATCGCGTTCTGCCGTGGCCGGCGATGGACCAACTACAAAGGGGCAATATTTCTGAATCGATCTTTGATGGGATATCATCAAATAAGAATCAAAGAGGGGAGGATATTACTTAAATCAGCTGGGACTTCGCTATGCTACTAAAGATTCATGTGCCCTTGACCTCACCAATGCAGGTCGCGTTCATGCGTCATTAATGATATCTTCGCGTTTGGATGAGTTTATGGTTATTTTCTTTGATGACATCTTAATCTGATGAACTTTGGAGGACCATGAGCGTCATCTTCGGGTACCTTCTGAAGTTGCACGATGCCATCCAACTCTTTGCTAGATTTCAAATGCAAATTTGCCACCACCATACCCTTGAGGGCTTTGTTATTTGCATTTGTGACTTTGCTCCTTTATCCCAATTTGCTCTCTCTATTCCCGATCCCTTATTCCGTCCATTTCATTATAATCTCCTATTCTCTCTTTTCATGCATTTTGTCCTTTTCCTCTTTATTAGTTCATTTTTGTCCACTTGAGCGTCGCGCTCTTTCTGTTATTCTTGACTTCCTCGCTTTGTGCGCTGCTGTGACTCATCATGGTTAACCACAATTGATTTGTCTCATCGTCATGCGTTTGCTATGTTGACCCGGTTGTTTCCTATGCTCACGCTCCGCCGTTTTCACTGGATTCATCTGGGACTTCCTTCTTCACGCATCACCGCCTCCATTGTGTGCCCTCTCGGCTCGTTCTTACGCTCCCCTTTGGTGGTCCCAAAAGGTCATCAAGTGGCTCCTCGAGTTGTTCTCGAATGCTGCTTCTTTTGAAAATGTCATATAATAGCCTTTAAATCATAGCCTTTAAATCCCTTGGATTCATTATTCCAATCTCCATGCTTTCTCTCCACCATAATGGGTTCTTTGGTCCAGCCCTAGATTATTCTTGAGTCACCGAGTCCACCATTGTTTTGTTCTAAATTATGTTGTTTTTACATTTGAAAGTTAAACGGATCACGGTATGCATGTGGGTATCGTTCATGAATTTTAGTCCCTTGATATTTGTTGTTATTAAGCTATTTCTTGTGTACTCCATATATGTTCATATGTTTTAATGGTTCTCATGGATGCCACCCATGAAATTTCAGCCCTCTTGTCATAGATTCTTAGTGTCTGGATTGGTGCCTTTAGGGACCTTTGGTATTGTATTTTGTCCTTGGCTACTTTGTCTCGTTTGCTTTCGGTTCCTCTATTCTCGATCCTTTTTCCATCCATTTTCATTTTGATCTCATGTTTGTTTCTTTTTCACCTATGTTTGTTCCTTTCCTCTTTTTTTCCATTTTATCCCTTGAGATATCTTTGCTCTGCTTATTGTCTTGGCTTCCCTCTTTTGTCTACCTCTTGATCGGCATAATTCTTCTTGCCTTATTCGGTCCGATCATCATACCTTTTCTCGTTGACCCATACAGTGGAAGAGTTGTTTGGTATCACGTTCATCTGAAAAGATGTTCTACGATATTCCCTCTTTTGCACACATTTAAATTTCAAATAGTTGCATCATCACACATTAGGGCATGTTGTGTGGGCACAATGGGGTTGTCTTGCTTTCTTATATGGTCATTGTTCATGTTTGGATTACTTTCAGTTTTCTTTATCACGATTTCCTCATCTTGGCATTGACATCCTGCGTTGGCTCACGTGGCATCGTCTACCGGTGTTCTCAATTGCATAATTGTTTTGTCTGCTATGAAACACATTGTTCTTGTATCTCGGTCTCTATCGTCTTCACGGCGTTTATGTTGTTTCTACTTTTGAAGGATTTGTTTGGTGGTTATGCATGTAGGAGGGTATTATGTTTAGGTTTTTGTTCTTGTTTGTCGTGGATGTTTTCATTCTGATATTCAGCGTGGTTTGTTCTGGCGATACGTTGATTCTTCAATTTTGGTTCAATGCTCATTTTAACTTGTTCACTATGTCAGATCTTCATGTCTTTCTTTTATGCATTCCATGAATTTTCACCGGTTTGATCTTTCTTGTAGGTTTATATTGTCTTCCATGAAAGTTCGATGCAGTCTATTATGCATAAATGATATAGGTTAGTATTTTGTTCTTACTTCCATAGCGTCTTGTCATTAGATATTCTGTAGTTTGTTGGTACATTGGTTCTAGAGTTTGCTTTCATGCTTTGGTGGTGGTCATAGTTGTTGTTTGTGGTGATTTTGGTGCCTTCTTTGCCTTATAGACCGTTGTCGGGGTTTATAACTATGTTCCCTTCCCCTCTGTTGCATTGGCATCTTACCTCATCTTATGATTGTTACTTTTCGGCATCAGTTGCATGCTCTGATCTCTAAGTAGTCAATTTTGATGGGGCTTGAGGGAGGTTCCTCTTTGTGTAGTAGTGACGATATTTGTGCATGACCCTTTCCCTAGAATGCTATGGTTCTCTTCTTATATAAAGAGAGAACCATCATTCTAAAGATAAGGCTTTGCTCCGATTTTAAGCATGCGACTCTCTTTTGGACCTTTCTTTTGGCTTCACAAGCTTTCTTTGGCCCTTTCTCCCATAAAGACTTGTGCCTTCACACTTTGTCCTCATGGGTGTTTCCTCACGGTGAGATCTTGTTGTTGCCAAGATTCTCCACCTTTTGCTATATGGGTTTAATGCGTTCAATGTTGGCCGATGGGCTTATGCATTTTCCGGCCTTAGCGTGGTGCCGGAAGGCACCGGAGAAGCCCCACAGAACACTCTATTTTCCTATCTCGTGGCAAACTAGGATCGCCCATGGGACATCATCACCGTCAATATTGTGTGCTCTTATATTTCTAGTCAAATTTATAGCCTGGCGACTCTTGTATGGATGGCTCTAACACGGTTAATGATCACATATGGTTGGGTGGGTAGGCATGTTGAGACCTGTGTTTTGGAAACTACTACACGGAGAAAATACTTCACGAGGGTAGTCAAAGATGATGACTATATTTGAGTTCTTAACATCTTCTTGACGCATCACAAAGTACCTTACAACATGTATGTACTATCTTGAACATAACACAATTTCTTTTAGTCAATCTTGTAGTCTAGGTACTTTAAAATACAATTATGTACTTGCACATAAAATTACAGTACTTTGTTGGTACATGTGAGCTAACATGCTTTTCACCCAGTGCATGGAGTTTGGAGCTCATTGATGTGCATGCACGCATACTTTCTCGGTCGAGCCTATATTTTCCTAACCGGTAGCCTATATGGTTTTAGAGGATCCTCGTAGTTGTCTTTTCTATTTTGATTTTGTGCTCTTGGCAATTTCTAGTCCAACTTTGTATTGACGTGGAGTGGCTCTAATACGATTGACAATCACATGTTGTTTGTTATTGCGGTTTGGACCTCTCGATGTGCATAAGATTGCTTTTTATCTGGCAGAGGGGCCTTGTAGGTATTATCTTGAGGACGGTTGAGTCCTTTGCTTGGATGGATGGCGACTTGACTATTGTGGTTGTTGCGGTTTGGAAGCATTATAGTATGGCGACTTTCACGAATGTTGCATTTGGGGGCTGAACTCATTGTACACAATTATCTTATATGCGGTGGTCTAACCGGGGTTAATTTGTTGTTTTACTCATTTGGGGTTTTATCATTTTGTTCCCCTCTTCACTCATGGATGATGATATTAGTGCATAAGGACTTTCTTATACTATTATCTGTCTTTGCTATTATCTTTAATCCTTTAATCTAAGCAAAGTTCGAGGAGAGAGTGTTCTTGGCCAATAGCTTTAATTATCTACGCAATTGGAATGAAAGATCAATGAACATGCAACTCAAAACACTAGACTCAAATAGACAATATGACCTTGTAAAAATATTATATCTTAATGTCACCTTAGGGTACAAATGACGTATCTTGTGGCAGAAACAAACTTTGTCAATAAAAGGTTAAGTGGTGATCCAATGCTGTAACTAGATGTATGAATTGGCCGAAGTTCTACCTTGGGACCGCAGCTTTCATTGATCTTATTATCATGTAGTTGACATGTATCTAGCAAGTAGCTAGATCCATGCCAGCACCTATAACCACATTGATTGCTACTATTGACCGACTTGTTTTTAGCCAACTTCATTTTCTTATCTATAAATATAACCTTTGAATATGCATCTACAAACATGTTTCATTTCGTATCAATGATATCTTCATTGACCCTGGCTAAATATTTCTTCATTCCCGTCATTGGATATTTCCTATTTCGGTGCTAGACTCCGTAATGCTGAATGATAATTCTTTCTTTTAGCGGGTTATGCGCTTCTCTTAGAACTTTGTTAGAATATCGGTAGGCGCTCTTACGTTGGAATATACAATCTTTGCAATCATTCCTTTTGAACCATTTACGATAAAATGCTGCGTTCATTTCTATATGTTTTGACCTTTCGTGCAAAACATGATTCTTTGTCATATTTTATGTAGCTTGCACTATGTCGAATACAACAGTGGGACCATATCTATGATTTCAACTTCATTGATCATCCTTTTCATTCAAATAATTTCCTTTGCTACTAATGTTGTAGCGAGTACTACCTTACGTACTTGAAGGCGCTTTGCATTTCAACTTACAAGCCCACCTCCGGACATTAGAGATGTAACGGGATAATGGGAGCATCTATGATCAATATCATTACTTGTCCGGCATGCGCGTACTTCTGATACGATCCTCCATATGCAATTCCACGATTTATGGTGCCTTCAAGATACCTCGAATTCTTTTCTGGCTGGAGCCGATGTTGTTTGCCGAGGTTATTATTATATCTACTTAATTAATTAGCGCAAATAGAGATATGCGATCTTGTGGCTCAACTATATACATTAAGCATATAATAGGTTTTCACCAGGTACCTTTTTCATATTACTCTGCTTCCACTCCTTGGTTGTAGGTGACATGCGCTTTCGCTTATTTTATGACACGGTATAATAGGTGTGCTTGATATGTTACAATCTTGCATTTTACATTTTAATACTCCTTGAATATAATTATTCGTTTCAACCATAAAAGTTTCTTCTCTCCATTTCTCACAACATTTATTACCAAAATTTTTAATTCTCCTAAATCTATCATTTTGAATCGCACCTTAACTGGTGCGGGTTCCAACGCCGTCGCATGTGCATAAATATATATAAATAATTAATAATATTAATTAAATTTAATACATAATAAAAAAAAAGAAAATAGTTAACGTCCGGATCGCGACGTGATCTGAAAAAAAACTAGCAAAAGGCACACCCGGAAGGCTTTAACAAGGTTGTGCTTGTCTGCAGAGAAAAACAAACATTGACTACATTTGTTGTCCCTCTAGAAACATTATTTTTAGGGAAATTTGTAAAGCTCCTTGTATTCTCGTCTAAAGGTATTAAAAGCTAATTTTATTTTATTTGTCAAAATTCTTTTATACATCTCATGCGCGAGAAACACGAGATCCGTGATCCGGCCTTCTTCTCCACAATGGCAGACCACTACAGCCATACCTTTTGCCACAGCAGAATGTCAAAGCTTCTTGAATCGTACTTACAATAGTGTTTTATTGATGACATTTGATTTTAGTTCAATCATCAATCCGCAGCAGGAACTAGCAATAGGTATGTTAAGCAATCCTATGGAGCAGTTCTCCCAAAGCTGGCATCGTGAAAGGTAGAAGGAGAAAATAAACTTAGCAATTTGCTCTCAACAACATTTACAATGGGAAAACTTTCAATAAAATCTTTCTTCGATTTGCGCCAACAATGTCTCAGCGATGATGAAGAATTCTGAGAAATAAAAAAGCATACAATAACCAAAACTTACGTTTGTGAAGAATCAAGTTGTTGGGCCAGGTCCTCTTCACAGGATCACGTGTTAGCGCATCGACCAAAACAGAATTGATATGCGGAATTTCCATTTAAGCCCTTTGGATCTACCTTCCTTCCGCCGTAGTTATTTGAAAAATGAAGATCACGTTATAAAAGAATATGGCATTTGACAAATACAATAAAATTAAGGGGCTTCTTAACAATTAGATGAAATACAAAGGAATTATTTTACAAATTTCCTATTTTTTACAATACTAAGTGCTCACATTCTCCTTATTCTCTCCAAAAACTATCACAGTTTATCCTTATAAGAAAAAGTCTGATACAATGTGAATAGATATAGAGTGCTTGTAACATTAGTTGGCGAATGAAATTGGAAACTAGACATACTCGCTTGGTTTTGCTGTTCATTTTGAAGGGTCATTAGCTACAATAAATGAATATATCGTGGTAGACAAAACTAAGAATAGAAACTTGAATTGCATCTCTGGAATGCATATTAGCATTTAATGTTCATGCGCACTGTTGAGCTTTCTACATTAAAAGCGATGAATACATGGAGGGATTGAAGGGTTGATATATTAAAGTCTATTCCGCTTGTTTTGATACATCTCATTCAACAATATAGATTGGTTGGTGGAATACACCATCCTTGTCTTCATGCTTTTATGCTGGGTATTGCCCTTTGATTTTGTGTATATTGGGTTCTTGATTCTTTGTGACTTACATTATTTCAAAATATCCTAGATTTATTTATTCATCATGGACGATTTGCTTCTTCATAGAAGTAGTACGCAAATTCAAAATAAAATTTTGGGTATGTAGGCATGTAACGTGCGTTTCCCTTTGGAATCTATCATAACAAAGATCATGCCACCAAGCCATTGAAAATTGTAGTATTTACATACAATGGGTTTTATAATCGTCCGACCCATACGCACGCCGCAGTGCGTTTTTCTTAGCGTACAATACACAAGAGGAAACTCAAGACATGTAGCATCCCTACAATATAAATGTAGGATGTCCATTTTCTTCTTTGTGACCTCAAATAATCTCCAATAGACACATGTGATTGCTAGAGAGGAGGTGAGATTGTGCATCAATATCTTCTTGTCCTTGTCTGTGACATGGCGGATGAAGGAGCATATAAGTATTAGAGCTACAAGGCGATGCCAGTCTTATGGTCACCCATACTACCAATCTATGGGATGATGCACCATAATCACTGAAATAGAGCATGTAACATTGACATTTCCTTTGGAATCTATTGCACATAACCCTTAGCATGTCTGAGGCATTGGAAATTGTGTTTACAATGAATTCTAATGCATCAACCAATGGGTTTATAATCTCCATGTTATTTGCATTAGCGGTTTAAAAAGTAATCAAAACCAACTTCTTTTCTTAAGTATGCTTGCAGAGAGAGGATTCCAAGATGTAACATGCCTACAGATAAATGTAGCATGCCCATTTTACGTATAACCCCGATGAACAAATGTGCACCGGTGATATGGCATGAATCTTTGGAATATTAGCTTGTCATGACAAATCCAAATTGGTTGACCATAAGCTCATTTTGCACAGAACATGAGGGGAAAAGAAGCGATAATAAGCTTATAGTTGGTAGATGCTTGAAACATATATAAGGAAAGGAAAAGATCCTTGGTGCATATGGTCAGGAAACACTTTCTACATATCTGAATCAAACAAGTACAGAGGGCAAAGAATGGATCTATTTGATTGTTATACATTTCACCATCTACTAAACCATTTACCAGTATTGTTTTGACAGAAACTTGATTAGACTATTATATTCTTTCATCTATTGTGATACACCAATACAAACATAGAAAAGCCTTTTTGCAACTTTATGATGTCTGATAAGATATATTGAATTATGTAAAGGGAGAAAGAAGCTAACTTCCATGTGCAAACTCATTTTGTCCATCTCAAAATGAGTTTAGAGTTTGTAACATGGTTCGGTGATGAAGCGCTGATGGAGAATTGACATATGCTCTGACAGCTGAAAACAAGCCTCTTCGGCTTTATCATGAGGTGCATTAGATAGATAAGATAAGAGCATCTACTATTTTTTGGAAAGCGACTAAATGCAAGGACTTGTTGAAAAGGGTATCTAACAAAATATCGACCAAAGATATAATTCGGGAATACCACACTTGTTCCACTCATCTAGCTTGTGAGGACAAATCGCAGTTGCCCGGTTACTGCATGCGGATGTTCTCATGCGATGTCATGACGCCCGGTACATGTCTGAAACATGGCTACAAAAACGACCTTAACATGAGGTCCATTTAGACAGGCGTGAGGCACTATTTTACGGAAATGGCTAAAAATGCGGGGACTTGTTGGAAAGGGTATATCTACCAAGCGATGAAGCTTCTTTATTCACAACTAGCAAAGCTAGTTTGCGGTTAAGCAGTGGAGAAAGTGAGCGGACAAAGAGCCGAAGTGCAGAGAGATATACCGACTAAATATGCATTTAAGGCAATGTTACTTTGTTAGTAGAGGGCAATTACTTGTACTCTAAACCTAAATGATCCGACATAATTCGAGGTTGCTTACAGGATTGAGGTTGACAAAAAAGTTATGAGGAGGATATTTTATTTTGGCGAAGATGGGCATAATAAACTTGATCTGAAATCTGAAGGCTGTTTTTTATACCCGATAAACCACAGGCCCGGCATTGCTGGCCAGAGGCTAGCTTGGGCACTGAGAGAAATATGCAGTGCGGCGAGATTCCATGTGACTTTAACATTACGGTATTACAGATCGATTCTGCCCAAAAATAAATTTGGCGGGTACCAAGCTGTTACCCTGAGAAAACTCAATAGCTGACGCCAAATATGGCGTGTTGGTCAAAGGAAATACATGTCGAAAATATATTTGAAGGTTCGGCCTTCCACCGGCATACTTACAAAAGAAGAGAAAAATGAGAGGGAAGGTGAGGTTTTACCCGAGCGCCAATGATCTCCTTAAATTAGAGTGAAAGCAAAAAGCATTCTCGACGCAATGAGAATTATTAGTTCCTCTTCCATCTCCATTTTTCCCTATTATATAATTTAGCTAAGTGCAAAGCTTCGACCTATTTAACGCCACCTTGTGGCGACATGTAAGCTAACTTCCTGAAAACACAAAAGATCGAGACACATATTGAGCATTCATATTTGGAGCTCATTGTTTGGGTATATGGAACAAATCCTCACACCAAGTTGAAGACCAATGGAAAACATTCAAGGGGCATTCAAGTTGACAAAAGTAAAGACTTGAGTCAAAGGGTTGGAAAGCAAGTCACAAAGAGACCCACCTGATCCAAGGTGGAAGACCCTAAAGAAGTATGTTATCTTGCCAACTTTTGAATTTTGACACTACCTTAGAGTTGTTGGCTAAAGAAGGCGGTAACTCACCTCCATTCATCCCTCATGCCCATTCCCTCACTCCATTCATTTCGTTTCATGGCTTAAAGAGTTTTCATGGGGGATTCACCTTTGTATCACATGAGTATAATATGCCACTGCGTTGCTTAAGGTGAGAAGAAATGCCCCTATATCACGTGCGCCAAAGGCTGTTGGAAACACCCCTTAAGGTGGAGAAAATGCACTGGGAATAATGGAGTGGGGGAGTTTGAAACCCCTATTGCTCGTACAAAAACATCGAAAAACCCCTTCCATGCACTCCTTGGGTTTATCTGGTCTTACGTGTGAATCCCCTTGAAGTTTTTTCCCTAGGGCAAAATCTCACACCTACACCTCTCCACATGTGCACCTTATACATTACACACACTTCATAATCCATCACCATGCACTTGATGAGTCATTAGAAACACACTCTCTAGGAAAAGAAAAAAAGAAAGAGAAGAGAAGCTTCACTAGTCCATTCCCATGGTATTCAAGACCAAAGCATGAGTTAGGATCAAATCCTAAAGGTCAAAGTTGACCCAAGTCGAAAAATATCTGGCCACCTCACCCCCTCGAAAGGTCATGCACCTCATCCATCATGCCAACTCACCCAACCGTGTCACTCACACGCTTTGTCACACTTCATCAAGATTTTACCTAGGGAAAATTTCTTTGATATCGCGCCTTCCCACCTCATCATGCCCACATCGCCGGCATTATGTTCTTTAGCACGCGCTTCCACGATTTGTTGGGGCATGAGCCAAAACCTTCCGGTTATTATACCTTAAGAAAGCGATTTTGCAAAGCTTATGGCGATTATTAAATTTGGGAATTCATCGTCGTTGGCTTAATGCTAAGGCTGGGATTTGGGGAGCAATTCACATGAGATATTATGGAAAGGCGCATATCTGCGCTTTCGAGGCGGCCCCGTCGTTCCATGGTGACATGCCTTTTCACTTTCGATTAGGTGGTCATTAGCGGGGATGCCCTTTAGCACCATTGCTTTTCACAATTGTTCGCGGAGAACTTTGTCGGTTATTCACCATTTACAGCGGCAGAGGGACTTCTCCATGGTCTTGCAATGGAGGGCTGACACGTTTACAATCAATATGGAAGCGACCACGTTCCTCTTCCTAGTAAAGCTAATGATGAGAATCTTCTTTGCTGCCAAAATGCTTGAACACTTTTCAGCAGCCAGGTGTTCTTGTGGGGTGCTTGAGAAGTGTATAGCTTTGTGGACATTGGATAATCAGGCTCGACATGTGTTCCGCGATTATCCATGGAAATTGCTGGCATGGACATGCCATCAAAGTTGTTGGGGATTCAGGTTAACATCCATGTTACTATGAAGTACGCATGGGAGGAGATCATTAGGGGTTTGGAGAAGCGCGTTACGGTGATCCCGCGCTAGAATTTGATATCGCGGTCGCGTGCGATTATTGTCGGTCCTTGATAGTACCCATGTTTATATGACATCCTTCTTTGCTAGCACCACGGATCAAAGTGCATGAGCTCATTGCAATAGTTAGCAACTTTATTTGTAGTGATGTAGGAGGTGTTGTGGATTAGATGGCTTGATAAGTGCATCTTTCAAAATGGGCGGTGGTGCGGGTATGATGGACTTCTTCTGTGAGAACAAGTGCTTATTTCAAAGTTCATTGGAGACTCGAATGGTGAGGATGACTCTCACCGGTTCCGCCTTCTTAGACAAGCTCTTGATCCTTTGTATCCCCTCTGGCGAAAGGTTGTCAAACCCCGGTGATCCCCTACCTTGGGCTTTATTTGGACCTCTGCGGCCTTTTCAAAGCGCTTCTCCATTTTAGCATTGGCTTTGTTGAAGCATGGGAGAGACATCTTTTACGGCCATGCCCTCTATCCACACCCATTGGAACTCCATGGTGGTGGGCACCGCGCCTCGGAGACCCCACCGACACCTCCATTGGCGACTCGGTTCATCCCTTACACAGGCGATGGGTTTCTTGCCCGGTGTTGTCTGCGCTCAAGCATCAGTATGAGGGAGATTGGCCCTGCGTGTGGCACGATTTGGGCAGGTTACTCTCTGGTGGGATATTGTCTCTGTAAGGAGAAGATTAAGCAGAAAATTTGCCTCTCGTGGTGCAAGTTGGTTATGGCGAAGGGATGCCATGGAATTTGTCATGAAAATATTCAAAGCCGTGGTTTTGCGGAATAGGTATCTGCTTCTTCTTTTAGCACCACAACCCCTCGATTGCGGTGGGTGCTTTTACATGTTCCCATGACCCTCTTTGTGTGGTACATGGCGATGGCTGGGATAGGTTACCCTAAAGTCTCACCAAATAGCGTGGTGGCGAGATTATCCCGCAGTGCACAGGTTAATGCCTTCGACATCAGCTATGATCTGCCCTCCTCTGCGCGTCTGCAGCCAGGGTAGAACTCTTGACATTGTCTCTCTTTGTTGATTAATCCTGAGAGTTCACCAATGATGGTCACGGCTTCTAAAGGTTTGTTTAACGATTACATTAATTTGCCGTCATCACTTTTGGCGTCTATCCAAAAACAAGGGCATTTCATCTTGGTTCGGTTGGCTCCTACTTAATTCGATATGGGGCGTCGCCGGTCTTCACATCTTCCGGCGTTTTATTTAATGCACATACTTGGCGGTGTTATTACAGGTGGCCGGAAAAGATGTTGACTGCGGTGTTCTTCCGCGAAGCGTGCGCGGATGCTGAGAACAGGATGCCTCATTTAAGTCTCCTATTAGGAGTAAGTACATTGTGCTCCAAGCTTCGTGCTCACGGTGGCATCTCATTATTAACACGGTTAGATGAAGACATGTAAATTTTGTACTTTTTCTCACGATTAAATAAACTTTTGGCTTTAAGATCCTTCAAAAAAAAAAGCAGGTAATAAGAATCGTCAAAGTACAAGTATACATCATCATGAAATAAATGTATATATACATGTCAAGTGTGTGCCCGAGGACATAGCTGATCTCGCATCTCCAACAAAAATTTTTAAAATTGCATTCCGTTCTTGAGAAGCTCTTGAACTTTGCTGTAGCTAGATTAAGGCACTAGAACAAAAAATTAGAACAAAAAAAGCAAGGATAACCTTGATTCAACCTGGTAGATTTTGTCTAGAGTACATACTTGTCTAGAACCCGCGGTTACGTTTTAAAGATCGACATCAGACTCTTAAGATGGAAGCGTGAAACTTCTTTGCGAAAATAAGACTCAGCCGTTGAAGCTTCTTATTTGGGGGCCGAGAAATAGAATGGCGGGCAACTGATTGCCGAGAAATGCGACCATGATGTCAACAAAAAAGTTTGCATATAAAAAAAAGTAGTTGAAAGAGGGCAAAATTTTAAGATGGTTAAGATTTCGAAATATGTCATGCACTCTTAATCACTTTGCAAAGGTTGCAGAGCATCAGTAATAATAATTTAAAAATATTAAAGATTAAAATTTTAGAAATATATTCTAGAGGTTAGGGCAGAACCGGCATTAGTAGCCTATAAATACCCTTCTTTTCCTTTTTCTCTGTAAATTATCCTATTGCTTCTTTGCTTTTAGAACCCAGCCATTATTTTCTTTTCTCATGAGACCACAACATCAGCTCCAGCAGGGCGCTGAGGCTGTGGAGACGCATTTGGAATGATAGTGTTTTCTTACTTGAACCATTTGGCGTCTCTTCTTTGAGGTCTTGCCACCACCGTTGTCATATTCCTTCTCTACTCTGTGAATATATTGATCAGGGGAGTGCCGCCTATAGGTAGACCCTTCCCTTTCTGAAGGATTACTAAGAGTTTCGTAGTCAGTTCTAAGCTTTCTACTCTTTTCATTTTCGATTTCTCTTTGTCGCTGCTTCTTCTGTTTATGAAACAAGCACAATGGAAGAATGGCGTTGAAGAAGCTTGTTGCTGCTGTTGCTGGGCCAAAAGTAATGTACATACTTGGGCTTCCGACGAGACTCAAGATTCAACTTTCCTGTCAAGGTGAAATTTCTTGACCAACTTTACCATCTCGTCTACCCTTTCTCTGCGACACCACCAAATCCGGTCTCTTGTTTTACTCAAAATCCTTACAGCATCCTCTCCGCGCCATAATTTGCTAGTTATGCTCTTTTCTTTTTCCTTTTCTTGTCACTTGTTTGTATTTCTGCTTTAACTTTTTGTAGCTTAGATTCAATGCTTGTAGAAGAACGGTGGGGTGTTGAAGCGTTGCCTCTATTTAGAAAGTATGCAAGAAGGATTTAACTTTAGTTTGTCACGTCGCGTTCTTATGTATTGAGTGCACCTCTCTTACAATTTATAGTGCGACCCTGCTTCTCGACATTCTCGACCCAGTACCATTGAAATTATATTTGGCCTCACATATAGCAGTGTTTATTCTTACTTTGGCTTGCATCTTATTCTTATATAACATCAAGCAATAATTTTGTCTCAATACTTGTTTGGTATGCACATTAGCAATCTATCAAGAGCTAGCTTAACAATCCATCATAGACACGGTCAGTGCAGGGCCAGCGAATAATAAACATTTCATAAACATTTCATAAAAATCTTTCAATCTTTAAATACTTCAATCCATATTTCAAGAGCTAAGCAGCATGTCTTATGGATGTAGTTGGGTTCGATTCCCAAAAGGCAAAGCTTTGAAAATAACAATTAAAACAACTGTTTAGTTGAGGACAAACTCAATGAGAAAAACAAAAGAAAATGAGAAAAACAAAAGGAAAAGAAAATGATTCCACATGGTATAAATTATGGATAACGTTACTTATTCTGGATATTAAAAAAAAAAACTTTAACACTAAAAGTGTTACTTATTACAGATGACAACCATCAATGGTGACAATTACCAATTAATGGCATTACTTATTATAGATGACAATCATAATTATTGGTGACCGTTACTTATTACAGATGATAATCATCAATGGTGACCATTGCTTATCACGTTTGCATGAAGACACAAATAATAGGTATTTCAATTTGTGGTAAATTACATGGAAAAAAACCACTATCAATGTGATAGAGAAACTCATCAACGTTTATGAGTTGAAATGACAATGGTTTCCAACTTAAAAACTTAAAGTACGCCTCATTTTGTTTACTAAACCAATGTCGACCACGACAACAAACATTCACCATCTCAATGCAAAAACTATCGGTAACTAGTCCATGTTCTATGACAAAAAACTACAACATTTTATTGTATGAAGCGCCTTTAAAACATATAAAATAAGATACGTAATTTTCATTCAAAAAGCACTTTAAGTTACACAAACAAGTAAAGTCGAATTGGTTAATGGTCTATAGCCTTACTAAGCAAGACACATACGTAAAACTGAGCAATAAAACACTACTACAAACCAAACAAACAAACTATCATAAAGAACTATGATGCTTAACTATGGTAACAAACTAAACTGATAAGTCATACATACGAACCACACTATGTAACTATTAGTGGTTATTCAACACATTAACCCACTGAGTAACATCTCTATTTTTTAGTGATTTCATGTGAAAATTGGTATAAAAAACTAATAGTGATTATTTTTTGGGTGCCTTGTGTTTATTGGTTTTTCTAGATGGTTCAATGCTACGAAGCCAGTGGAACTCAAGCAACATCTACATAACCATTTTCAAACTTTTTTTACTATGAAACATCTTCCCTTTCAGTAAAAAAATGAGATGCTGTTTTGTCTAGGATTTACCCGATCATCTCTAATGAGCAGTGCGTATCAATACAGATGGCTTTTGAATTAAAAAGAGACAAGTGCCAAGATTTGGACGGTTTGCCAATTGAGTTCTTCTAGGAGTATTGGGAATGATTGGAGCCAGATGTGTATGATGCTTTCTGTGACTTTCGGCATTCTATTGCTTTGAATAGAATTCTAAGCACATGTGACATCTCACTCATCCGCAAGGTCAAGGATCCTCAGACTAATTCAGACTAGCGACCAAGGCTTTTGCAAAACGGATGAAGGACATCTTGACTGAGTCCATTTTGACAACTCAATCAGACTTACAAAAAGATGCATTCTGAACACTGTTGTTGCTGCGTCTGAGGGAATTTAATGGGCACATAAGCAAAACCTTACAGTTGTGTACTTTAAGCTTGATTTTGCGATGGCTTATGATAGTGTTACCTGAGAGTTTATGCATTGATATATATCAATTTAGCAATTCACATCAGACATCATGAAGCTGCGCGTCTTTGCTCGGGCAACTGTATCCTTGCTTCTAGCCCCACAGATCAATGTACATGAGCTCATTGCAATAGTCTGGAACTTTATATAGGCGGGTACTGATGAAGGTGTTGTGATTAATGCGTGTTAATGCCTCCGACATCGTTATGATCCTCGCATGTTTGTAGTATGCCTGCTTTGCCTTTCAGACGTTGAGACTCTTGAGCATTATCCTTTTAATTGTCCAAAGGTTCAGTCGGCGTGGTCTTGGTTACAAGGTTTGTTTAATAGCGCATTGGATTGCCGATGCATCCTCTTGGCATTATTCTCTTGGCATCCTACTCTACTGCATGGCCTCCAGCTAGACAGAGAGCATTCCATCTTGGTTCTGGTTGGCTCTTGTGGTTCATCTGGGAGCATCGCAGGTGTCACATTTTTCAGGGCATGTACTCATCTGCACACGGTGTTATTGATGTGGCCCAAAATAAGATACTGATGGCTTACGTGTGTGTTCTTCTCTTGAGTCAGAAATGATGAAACATATTTGGATTCAATATCTTCAAATTGGTTCTTATCATTAATCTCCTAATCTGGAGTAAGTACATTGTGCTTCAGGCTTGTGTTCCTATGGCATCTTCTTGCCACGGTTAAATTATGTAAATGCAGCCAGTTTTGATATCTAATTAACTTTCTGCTTTAGATCCTTCAAAAGGAGATGCTAAAGGCGTTACAAAAGAAAGTATATTTTAAGCATCAAGGGTCAACCCTTATTGATTTGCAAGTGCATAATTCTAATTAGTTATTGGGAAGGGCACATATATGACGATATTTTTGTTCAATTCTGTGCTTATCCTCATATCATAATTTGAGACGATATTACTGGATGCCAATTCATGTTATACAGTCAAGTTCTTGCATCCATGTTCATTTCTAAAGCATGCTCTATTACATTTTTTAGTTATGGTTTAGAAATGTTGTAAATAAATATTTGTTAGATATGCACCATTCAAGACTTAATTGATGTGTTTCTTGTAATTGTAGGTACCATTTTATATGACTATCAAGTGAATGTTATCTAAGACATTGTAACAGTCCACTATGTATAGACCTGTCCCATGGCCCGTTGCAGGATCCCCGTGGAACGTTAAAATAATATATGAATGTGGCAACAATTGGTGTTGACCAACTGATAAATAATGCGCAAGAGCATCTATATAGCAAATTTGTTGTATGTACGACCATCCATTTAACGATTTGTAGTGGACTTTAATTATTGCAAAATTAATTGAAAGTATAGTTTATGCTCGATCTATAAGGCAATGGTTTCGCAAATATTCTAGATCATCTATTTGAATTTGGGACAAATTCATCAAATTCAATGCACATTGATTGAATTTAAACTACAGTATTTGTTCATCAAATCTTGTTAGATATAAATTTGATGGACGTTTGAGCTTCGAATATCACTTGAAATATAGATTTAGGCCTTATTGTAATAGAAAAACTTAGCAATTTTGCTCAACAACCTTAAATGGCCACCTTGATATTCTATGTGGCTGCCTCCCAGTCTTGGTGGTACCAATTCCCCTATGCTTTGGCACATTAGAAGTTGCAGTAGCATTGCCACCTTGGCATGCAACAAAAGTTGTAACTTACATGGTCTTGTTGGGCATGTTGCCATGTGGCATGCATGGCTTGTTGGGATTTACATTTGAATCATCATATATTTCTTAGAGAATAGTGCTCAGAAATCTTCTGTGCACTTATAAACTTCAATGACCTAGGTTATTATGTGTTTAATCTAGTAAATAAGTTCAATGGTTGATAAACCATGGTTGTAGAATATTATTTATAAATGTGCTGAGGAGGTCGTGGCTACCGAAAAGGAGCCAAATACCATTCAAATAAGGCCAACTCAAAGTCGGCCAATTCTGCTGGCTTAACCGACGTCCTTAAACACGGGAAAACTCTGTATATATGTAATACCCCCTGATCATAACATATAGAGAAAATTCGGCACAATTCCGGCTAGCTACTCATCTCATGGATTGATCGAAGTTCAGTTTAATTTGCTTGGTTTATAAGTCAAAGTAGCTACAGTAATCGGGTCAATGCATATATGAACAGTAACCATTGAACCTTTAGATCTAAGATTTGAATTTCACTTGAATATATATGCATTGCATAAGGGAGCTTTTGTAAAGTATTAATTCAAGCACTAACGAGATTGGAAATTTGGCTAAGGTTTTTCTTAGAATTTATCATGGCTTGCAAGATCTTTTGGTTGCTGTTGCAACACTTTTTTCATTACGTGCGTAGCCAATATTTGATAACACTAACAAGGTAATATCCATCCACTAAATATGATGCAGAAACGACGACAAAACCTACATAAGCCAGACGACAAATGTCAAGTCACTTTTACGTCGTCACAAAAAAAGGGATAAAACAATACCGCATGACAATGTCGTGTACACACCATTCCATGGTCATTTAGAAAACCAAATCCCTTATACAACCAAGCCACCACTACAGGATTCGACCATCTAGTAGCTAGCCATCCAACATAAATAAGTACTGATATCTTAAAAGAAGCAGCAAAAATTAACATCATATGATTTGCCTAGTACGAATGCATATGCTAAATGGCTAACATATTGATTTCCCTTAAGTAATAATTTGTAGTAAATGTTTTCCCAACAATATAACACAATCAAATGCAAAACCGGATCCAAACTTAAAATTGCCCAATTCTTCTGTTGTGCCTTTTTGCTATTTTGGGAATGATAAATTTTTTAATTAATGGGAAACAAAGGACACGAAGAATGTATTTGGACGACAACTCATAGATCACATAATAAGATGCATTCTCTACAATTCCCTACTATAGAATGAATGAAGCCTGGCTATCTGCAATGTGAAGGGTCCTTACCAAATGATATCTTTGGATGTTGTAGACCATGTAGATGCCTTGTAGGACGTACATTTTATATCTCAATTGTGGAAACAGGGAACTGGATTGCAATTCTACATTCCTACATGTGTCGTGTCTTCTGGATGAGCAAAAGCATCTACACCTTACACATCTGAAAAGGCTAACTTCTTCACCTATGACCACCTAAATGGAATATGCCCAAAAGAACCTCATGACTATGTAATGTAGCATGAATAATCCTTAGGACAAAATTCAGATAGGCTGGATATCTATACCGAGAAAAAAGCAGTGCTTGGGGATCTCATTCCAGAGGCCACACATCGGGCACAAGTGACTGATAAACGGCTTCATCCTTTGAACCCAAGTGTTGATCCTTCACCCCAGCATTCTTTACATGACTATCCAGCACGTCTTCCTCTACTAGAGGCTCTACACCCTCCTAGCAAAATGCGAAGGAAAAATCTAAATTCTTCTCTCCCGTAACTCCCTTGGTAGACAACCCGCAACTGCCACCATCGCCTCCCAAAGCCTACAGAAATTCCAAAAAATAGCTCGTCCTTGAAATACCTTGGATTAACTTGGCTTTCAAGGACTGCTACATGCAGGCCTCAATGCCAAGTATTCTGAAATAAAAGATAGGAATGCAACTGCGCTCCAAACTTGCCCAACAAAATGATTTGTGCAAGACTATTTTAAACATACCCCCCAATAATTACACTTTCCCCCCGTCTTTTACAAAAAATGTTTTTAGAACCTTTATGTTCAATGTTTCTAATCGCCTACTCAATTCTAGTCGCTTTTTTGACAAAGATAAAAAAAAGTGACAATCGTTGATTGAACCATTGAAGATAGAAGAAAAATTATTGGCCCTACACGTAGCAATAGAGAGAACTGCTCACACAAGCAAGCGTTGCCTCGGATAGACCCTCCAACCACATGAAAGCAAAGTTAGATCCCAAAGGATATGGCAACCGAGATAAAAAACAAACCAAGAAAATATGAGACAAGAAGTATAAGGAATAATAACAAAGGCTGTTCCAAGCAAGAAGATGGAAAATCGGTCCTTTGACATTCCAATTTTCAAAAGCCATGAAGAAAATGAAATATGTTAGAATTCAATCCAGATAATAACCAATCCGCAATCTTCTGCACGAACAAGCAAACCGATGATTCTGACTTACGGTTTGGGTAACCGGTTCGTCAACCATTAGCTGCCAAAACCACCAGCTAAATCAATAACATCTGCGCTCAACCACGCTGCACCAAGCCGTAAGCCTCCAATAAATTCGAGCGAACTCTGCCGCGAAGATCCACCATGTGTGCACCCTTCAAGGTTTTCACAAAACTTTCAATTTTGGTCCATTGCAAATCCGACCGTTGCATATCCTTATCCGATGACCAATGCAATTTTAAACAAAAGACAAAAAAACAACTAGAAAAAATGCAGGCTTAGGAAAAAAGGAGGATATAGAGAATAAGAAATGTATTGTTTTTATACTAATCAAATTGGTAAGACTCGTGAAACAAAAAAGGTGCATCCATATTTGGAGTAAGCAACAATTCTACATTACAACTTGCTTTTAATCAAAGATTGTTACATTCAATATTAGTCAAAGACCCTTGCATCCAGGATGCAATTTCCAATAATTCTAACATGAATTCACCCAAAGATTTGTAAAACAAGTGTAAAAGAAGTAGCCATATTAATTAGTTAGGCTAGTGCAAAAGATTGGATAATGTTGAGGCAAGGAGTTTCAGTGGGGATAGCCACCAGAATAGAATAGAATAGAATAGAATAGAATAGTACCCTTAAGATTAGTAGTAATAAGATTTGAATGTGTGATAATATTTATGTTGTGCTACAAGGTGGTACTTATCTTGCTTGTTTGTTGTTTGTGTTATGTGGACGATTTATAACATGTTTGACACATTGAGTAGGACTTGGTAATTGAGCTAATGGAAGAATGAATGTCGATTCATATCTTTGCATTTGTGGTTTGTATATAATTGAAAAAGAGTTGAGTTATAACAGTCGCCATGGATAAATAAGGGTGATGTATTCCATCCAGAACTTTAACAACTTTAAAACATCGTGGAAATATGATTGTTTTTAGTTCATCTATTTTTCTGAACGAGTGCTTACCTGCATGACTCTTCATTGGATGCGTGATTACCTGCATGACTCTTCACTGCTACTTGCAGGATATCTAATGAAGCTAGATCCTATTAGCGGGTAAGTTCATTGAATGATTAGCAATATTGTTGTTTGAATTTGTGCCAATTCCAACGCGTTGTTCCTTTCCTGGACATTTTGTATCAATCTGGAAGCTGAACACACAAGAAGTATTTTATAATGCATTCCTTTCGAAATATCAATCTGACACCATACGATCATCATATTCCATATGTTGAAGTACTATCACCTATACAAACACATAATATAGAATATTAGTTTACTTTTGAATATGCAACTTTACATTTGCTAGATTGATCTCTACGTACTTGTTGTCGCCATTGGCCATTGTTGAATCATGAATCCAGAAGGCCGCATGCAGCAATATCTCTTGCAAGATCAACGGAAACATCTACAACGGTTCAACATCCAACGTCATCTTAAGAATTGTTGGAACATTGGGGGATAACACTTGGCATTCAAAAAACATCTAAAAGACCAAACATTGAATGAATATCTCCCAAAATAATATATGGCATCAACAATATATTAACAATAATAATAATAATGATAATAATTGATATTAACGTCCACAGGGGCCTAAGCAGGCCATGGGACAAAATTACATGTTTGCATATCACAGTGAAATTGTCTTTTTTAGATAGTCTCCCTCTTGTCTGTTTCAAGAGTTCCTTTACAAAATGCACTCACTCCACAAATTGTTGACAACCAAAGCGGTCAAGGTTGAGCTCAATTCAAATGGGGAAAAGCGTGTCACTGAGGTTAACGTATTTTGGGCGTGAATATCACATGTGCTTCATCTTCTGGCTTCTTGTAGGTCAGCATGTAAAGCTCTTCCCTTGGGATGCCTTGCCATCACCTTGCTCAATTAGCGGCGTGGGGCTCATACGGTTACAGCGACCCTAATCATGTTTGGGGAACGGTTTAAGATGAAGCAGATTTGTTGCTGTTTCCTGCGGTAGAGGATTGAAATGCATTGTAGTATGTGACTTCTTCTTGCCCGGCCTGTAAATCTTTGAAAAAGCAGTGTCCCGAGACTCTTTATTGTAGTCTACACTAGTGAAGCCAGAGTTTACCAAGCCATGCATTTAACTCCTTAAACCGGCTTTATCACCCTCACATTAAGCTCGGATGAATAGAGCTCTTGATTCTTTGAATGTATTAAAGTGGTCTCATTGACTACTTTTCTTGTACAAAATCCGGTCAATTGCGTGCATTGCCAAAACTTCTATGAGCGGTAAACTCCATAATCTCATAACCAGGGACGGAAGGACGGCCAAAGACATATGCATGAATGCTTTAAATGCTTTCTAGTTCTTGCCATTTGGTTGATTTAGCCTTGAGGAGGGCCCCGATTTCCACATCGTATAGCATTGCGGTGGGCGATTCTGCATCCGAACAAGCGTTTTTAAGAGGTAATGCGCAAACGATAACGCGGATTTACATTGGTTTACCATACACCGCGAGATACTTTATAATTTCTTTGCTATAAACCTGATTACGCCGGTGATCCATGATCTCCAGGTTGCATGTACTTCTGTTTGAATGTTTGTATGATTCCGCAATAAATGTCTTGTCATCATATGTTAGAGATGGGTCCCCTTCTAGGAAGCACATTACCTTTGTTTTGAATGACGGATATATAGAGGCTGGCGAGAATCTTTAGCGTATCCAATTGCGTTTGAAGGTGGATTTCTTGAGTGGGCTGCTAGTATTGGGAGTGCGTCGACGCCAGTAGCGGGATTATGAATCATATTGAAGTTGAGAGAATTGCACCTGTTGTCTTGAAGGTCTTCAAAGGCGGTCTATGCGGTCAGAATATAAATTAGTGACGGGCAACCTTGTTTAACTCAATGTCATGATTATAGTCTCGATAGTCTGTTGGTGTGCTGATTTTGCCTCTTACTCTTTCCTTATAATCTGCCTATGCCTACAACCCATATACGGAACTCAATTTGGGTTGATGATAACTCTTGGCGTGGGACAGTATCAAATACTTCATAAAGTCTATGAAGCAGCGAAAAGCTGCCATGTGCTTTAAAGTCTTCTACCAATGCTCGGGAGGTGAGAAGATGATCTAGTGTGGAGTATTTGGGGGGAATCCGACTTGTCCATAGAACTCTAATGTTTTGTGCCTGGAAGCCCATGTGGAGAGTTTTCCATCAAAAATTTTTTCCAAGCAGGTTTTACGCTATCACGGAAATTTGATCATTAAAGTTGATAATTACACGGTTCATAAGCATCTCCCTTCTTGTGGATGGGATGTATCATTTCGTGATCAAACATGTAAGGAATCCATCAACAATGGCTTGATTGAACAGTGGTGACAACGTTGCAAGTTCTTCCCCACAAACATGTGATACTTAATCGGACCATCAATGTCACATGCTTTTACATTGGCTAGATCACTAATTCCCTTTGCACTTCACCACTTCTATGCAAAAATGGGTAGCATCGGTTAATTGGCAGTCTAGTTTGTTCACTCCTTTAAATAATAAAGGTGCATCGCATAAGTTTTCGGACATGGAGGTCGGTTAAACCAAAGTTGTTGCTTAGGTGGAAATTGAGGCCATGCCAAAATCTCTTGGTTCTTTACTGACTAACTCTTTGGCTTGATTCTGCTTGTTTATTTTGCTTCCATATCACTTCTTGGATTTTGACCAAGCGTCTATATGCTTTTAGACAGTGTTTGCTATTTTCTACGGCTTCTTTAAGTTCTTTACGGGTTATTGTAGTAGCGGCCCGGCCGAGGCGTCACGGGGCCATAGATGTAATGCACTTTTCACCGGCAACTTTGTTAAGAGCGATGCTCTTGCATTTTATCTTTGGTATCTTTGCTTGAGAGATGGTGGGCGTATGGCTTCATAAAATCCTTCATCCTTGGCGGCATTGTGAAATTTAATGTGAAGGTAGTTCATGTCATATTTGTGGAATCATGGACTATTGATATTAATTATCAAAAGGATATGGTTCACGATATGAACAAAATAGCATGAAACGATGTATCATGGGTCGGGTGTATTCCATAGTTAAGATAGAACTGGCCCGGAATGATTTGATACGCCGGTTTTAGAGTGATGTGGCCGGATGAGATAGCCGGCAGTTGGTTGAGCTTTCCGGGTGGGTATGATAATGGTATGTAATGGAGGTCGTTAACTATGGGAAATGCTGGTATGTAAAACGAATTTGAAGTTCATTTTAAGGAAAGTTTACCATTGTCTAAGGTGTTGTTATATTGTAATTAAGCCGATTGCCTATATTTGTCATCGAGAGAAACTAAGTTCATATTAAACAAAAACGCTTCCGGTGGTATCGAGCCACATTGCAAATATGGCAACACCCGATTTGGTGCTACACTTAGAGCATGAATTGGAGGTGTTCAAGGAGATTATGGGTTTAAGTTTTGGAAAGAGAGAATATTATGGAGTGCTAGAGTTTGGTCTATGGAACCTGAAGTAGATCCATCCGTGAGACTTCAAATGGTTTGGGCAACAAGTTAGCGGCCGAGACTCCTCTTCTAGTGCTAGCTTAGCGGCGAGGGAATGCGAGATAGGCACTAGTAATGTAAGTGATCTACAACCTCGAGGCGAAAGTTAGCATTGACAATAAAACTAGAAAGTGAAGCTAAAAGCAATAATCGGATCCAAGCTTGCTCTGGCATTATGCTCAATTTGAGAATGGACCTAGAAATGTGGCGGTACTGCTACAAGCATCAAACAAAAACTCATCTCAAATAGATGTTTTGGAAGGTGAGATAAAAGCTGAAATATTGATAGTCACGGTGAACTATTTCGGAAATATGACACACACTGTCGCGAGATCTTCGCGGCGGTAGGAAAGCTTATTATCGGGGCATGCATTAGAGGCAGGTAATAAAGAATGTTTTCCTCTATGAACAACTTATCGACAACATAAGAAATGTTGCGGAGAGGCTGACATCTTTGGCGACAACCGCCTGATTTGATGAACAAAACGAGGAAGAGAAATCTGGCGATGTCTTGCTTCATAAAGTCACTTTCAACAGAAGTCAAGGGGAAAAGGACGGTAGATCCTGCTTTGTCTGGAAAGTGGACATATTAAAGTCGCTTGTCAAATTGGAAAAACGATTAATACTTCGCTACGGAGGTCGACCATCGTCTACGCGATTCTTAATAGATACTAGGGAAAGGAAAGAAGGTAAAACTGAAAGGCGAAGATGGCGGGGCATAAGAAAGAGGAAGGTGGAACCGGTAATGTAAATAAACCCTGAAGGTAAATAAGATAAAGTGGGCTGCCGCCAGGTGCGTAATACTTTGTTTAATGCTTGTAAACCCCGTGACGACTTCTAATGCATTTGTTGTGGATAGCCCGGTCTTGAGGAAGACATAGTTAGCTCCTCGAGAAATGCTAAAAGGGAGTTCAGTGGTTATGGCAAGCACGTGAAGAGGCTTGAGATGGGAGAACTCGGCAGTAGAGTCACGAAGGACTAATGCGGTATTCAATCTTGAAGAGGGCAGTAGATATATAATGTGTTTATTGTGCACGGTATTAAGAAATCTTGTTTCTGTAAACCCAACTAGCGGATCTTGGCTTTGTTGTTGTTTTGACAAAAGACTTTGTAAGATTTGAAGAAACAACAAGAGTTGCTTTTTCTTGGTACCGCAGTGGTAATTTGTATGAGCTAAATTGTCAGTACTCATTGATCTTTTACGTGGTTCCCTATGCCCTACGTAAATATTCGCGGCAGAGATGCTCCATCATTGATATGGCATGAAGAAGGCTTGGCATGTAAATTAAAGTGTATTGAAGAGATGATCAAGAGAAATACATTATGGGAACTTCTCATAATGACAAAATTACTCATTTGCATGCTAGGCAAGCATGCGAACTACGGGGAATAAGAAGCCGGATGATGTTAATCTGGCGGGCACTCGATATTTGTGGCCCAATAAATGTGCAAGGTAAAACATGAAAAAGGGTACTTTCTTACATTTTGTGGATGACTTTTCAAGATTTACAAAATATACTTGCTGAAAATAAAAATGAAACATGATGTATTCAAAATTTTGTGTTGAAAGTGAAGAGAAGCCGGGGAAAAAGGCTGGTTTGTTTAAGATCGATAGAAGCGATTGGTATACCTCTCCGGAGGATTCAAGAAAGTTTACGTAAATTCCGCGGATAAAGAGGCAACTTACATGCTCTTACAAGCCCTCAGGCCGAGGAATGGATGTCCTCGAGGAGAGAGAAAACGGGGACTTTGTTAAAAAATCTTTGTAAGAGACGTGTGAAACACTGGTGCCAATTATCTATGGGAAGAGGCAATTACGGTGGTCTATATTCAAAATAAACTACGCTTTCTAAAGTAAGCTCAAACCTTGCACGAAGAACTTTGGTCAAAGACAAAGAGATAAACTTTGATGGTGTTGAAAGTATTTGGGTGTCTTGCATATATGCATATTCGAGAAGAGCTAAGGAAAAAATATGGTGGGCTACAAATGGATTTTAAATCAAACCCGGGAATAGATAGCAAAACTTACCTTAAATTCAAAGGCAGAACTTGTTACCTGAGGACTCTGACGAGAAAAAGGAATTGATTATCAAGAAACTTTTAAGCCTATAGTGACTTTCAAGCATTGAGGGGATTAATGTTTGGTGACCGCCAATGCAAGAAAACTCAAAATTCATCATATGGATGTATCCACCGCTCTTAAATGCTAAACTAGATGAAGAGATTTTCATGCAACAAGCCCCGTGGATTTACATGCCGAAATAAGGTATGGAGATCGAAAAAGGCCTACTTGGACCGAAATACCGTGCACCCGCATAATGGTAATGTATGTATGGATAAATATTTAAGGTTAAAAGATTCCGTAAAATTAGGTATGCATGGCAATCCATACATTTCCATCGTGATGGAAATGAGTATTGCGTCATGGCTCTATAAGGTAGATGATTGCATAACGCAGCTACATCCTAAAAGTACTGTCACCCAAAGAGATACTAAAGCGTAAAACCAAGATGATGATCCGGGGAGTTAAAAGTTTCTAGGAATGGAGGCACAAGATTTCTTTGAAGCCAAGAAGCTATGTTTGCTCGGAAAGAACACGAAAGTATGTTAAAAGATTTGGCATGTGTGAATGCTAAAACTCCGATTGTGCCAGTCAGCATTAACAAAAGACATGGGACCCAAAACCGAGTAGGCTGAAATCGGATATGCAAAACGGTGACCATCGCCAGCTGATAGACCGCCATTGGGAAGCGTAGCTTAATGGTACCGCGTCTGGACATATCGCTTATTGGAACATGCCGAGCGATTAATAATAATAATCCGGTGAAGATCACATCGATAGCGCAAAAGAGTACTCGATAATTTTTCTGAAAGGAACCAGATTTCAAGCTTGTGCTATAATTCGAGCAATGCATTCCGAAGCATTTCCGCATTCAGATTAATGGGTGATATTGACACAATAACCACCGTATCACTTAATGACAATCGAAAGTTAGTGTTTCATGGAAAAGTAAAAACAAGGAGCCAGGAAGCTTTGTCCTCCACAGGTTTAATATGTGCAATGCAAGAACACTGCTAGCGTACCAAAAGAAATTATTTGGTTGAGAAGGCTATAAAGGATCCTGGGCCTGGTCAGCCAGAAGAACCAACAGAGCTAAAATGTGATAACAAAGTTGCACTCTCCCAACACAGTAATCCAAAGATTTCATGAAAGGATTTAAACATATTGAAATGAAAAACATTTCATCAAGAGCAAAGTGTGGAAAAAGGGAAAAAATGAATTTACAAGGCGTGAATACGTAAAACCAAGTGGGCGTATATAATGACAAAGCCCTTACGAGATAGAAGATTTTATGTAACCTAGGGAAGTCCATGGAGTATTTAGATATCGAACATGACAATGCAAAGGGGAGCCGTGAAGTTTAATGTGAGGTAGTTCATGCCATATTTAGGAATCATGACTATTGATATTCAATTTACCAAAGGATAATGGTTACGATATGAACCAAAACAGCATGAATGATCACGGGTCCGTGTGTATTCCAGAAGTTGGGATAGAATCCAAGTGCAATGACGTGATATGCCCCGATTTTGAATTGACTGTGGTATGATGAGATAGCCGAGTATTGAAGCCGAGCCTTGGATGGAATCAGATGATAATGGGTATGTAATGGAGGTCGTTAACTGACGAAATGTCGGTAACAAACGAATTTAGTTCATCAAGGAAAGTCATTACCATCGTCAAGGTGTTGTTATATTGTAATAGAGTGCCTGCCTATATTTGCCATCAAGAGAAACTAAGTTCGCTATTAAACAAAAAACCTTTCAACAGATTCAGTTTCTAAAATAAGTGTTTTGCTTGGCTTCCCCATGCCCATTACACAGCAGCAGAAAGAAGGTATGGTATGATCGCCGAAAGTCTTTATATTGAGATCCTTGATCAATCCACCAAAAACTTTCCGACGAGCTCACTAAAATAGCCTGGCAGTTGAGTATGTGAAATGATTCTGCTTCGCCCGAAAGTGTAGCCACCACGCCATGGTCAGACATGCCATTGTAGATGATCACTGGTTATGCAGAAAAGGAAGTTTAGAACCCGCTGGTCTGGCCTTGATTGACTTCTTGGTGCAGCTTGTTCGAATATCTCTCTTCCCATTGTTCACTTAATAAGCTACTGTTCACCGCCTACAAAAAACTGTGACCGCTTAAAGATTTCATTCAACCATTTAAGTCCTCATGATCAAGACATCATGCCTTGTTTCCATCTCATAACGCGTAACTCCAAGTCAAGTAAATGTCCCGCAAAGATGTCACCGATAAACCAAAGGTGGATATAGTAACCTATAATGATCGTGATCTTTTATTTCATTAATCAGGATGCTTTTATTCGAACCGCCACACAATCGCTTATCTTCTCTTCATCCATGTGTTCCGTTTCAATTTTGCCAAATTGAGCCAGGATAAAACAAAGCTACCCGCCATGTGGTCTACCTCTCTTTTGGGTTTTGGAAACACGTTTCCAATGATGTACTAAGACTTGACATCCGCGCACCGATGCCCAAAGTTTGCCAAAATAAAATGTCTACTTCTCGCTTCTTAATTAGTTCATGTTTGTTGTACTCTTTCGGTCCTTTTGTGTTCCAAAGCTAAGATACAGAATGCATGTAGCCAGCAAGCTTGTATGTTTCAAGCCCCGCTCGATTCCCTATGCAATTTTGTTCTAATTACACTGGCCATTCCTCGTGATATTGCTCCATTTGCCATTCATTGGTTTGAAGCTTCTTTCACTTCTATGCAGAGCCTCTAGCTTCTGGCCAAGTAAAACTTACTAGCTGAAGAGCACCATTTTGGTTTCCAGGAACACCAGTAACAACAACATCAATAGATCCTGCTTTAAAAATAATGCAAGGAAATGTTTCCATCCAACGGATCTAAGGAATTGGAAAAAAACGTCTTCAAGTTTCAAATTAAGTATCATAAGAGAAAAGGCAAAATTGAATATACCGACTATTAAGTACTAGTTATATAAAGTACAAGGTTTGCCTAGTAACAATTTGAAAAGTGGTTGTTTATTGCTAAATAAAGATTTGGAGCATGAAAATATGCATATGAGAATTGTAGGAGGAAGAATGGAGCACAATATGTTGGTCTCGAAGCACGATTTTATTGGTGGGAATGATGAGGAATGATGAGAATGATGTCGAGTTGCCCTAGGATAACAATGAGTTATGTTATTTTTTGATCTATGGATTTGTAGATGGCACTAATGGTAGTATGGACCTATGACATGTTTCTCTATTTCTCAATCAACAATTGTATCATGAATATTGTATCATGAATATGAGAATTGTGGAAATAGATTTCTATCTTCAAAAATATTCCATTATAATCTGACATCGAGTGCTCACCTTCTAGATGTTGGCATGTTGACCAAGTTGCAAAAAGAAAACAATGTATTGTAATTTTCAATGGTTACATAAAAACAAAGAAATCATGAATGTAAGGTCACAAAACATAACAAATGCCGATGTTCCATGAGGGAAAACACATGGCCTTTCTAATGTCTAGAAGCATATAAGTTTTCAAGATTATTTGGCCTTCCCTAATGCTTCATAACTATAGACTGATGCATGATGGCTTAAATCTTGAAAGGATCAAGAGGATGAAACCCCGCGATTGGCTATATTTTCATAGTATAAATTGTTATTACATCTATAGATAAAGAAATGGAGATTTTATGAAACAATGTCATCTGGGAGAACAAAGCTTGGCGTAACCAATGTAAATGCCAAATAATACACAAGGTAAGGAACAAAAAGTGATGTTTGTAACCAATTTCATAAAAGATATGCTACTTGATGGAGCCATTTCCTGTTAATCATACGTAATATTCACCGTACGTAGATGGCCCAAAGCATATAAAACAACGATAAAGCAACATACAAAATAGTGATAAAGTGATGCAGCTTTGTATTTATGCCAAAGAGCAACTTGTATTTATGCCAAAGTTTGTCATGGTTCCTGCCCTTAAAACTGTGTATGATCACATGATGCAAGATTTGTCCTCATAACATCGATGCCTTGTTTGGCTTCAGATTTGATAACGCAGAGCTCCATACATCTTTGCCACTAACACGTTATGGAGGCTATTGATTCTAGTGAAGAATGCTTGAAGATGCGAAGGATAAGTTCCGCCGAGTTCCATCCTATTTACTCAACCCTGCATGGTAGGTATTTATATCTACAACTTAAGAAGAATACTCTGTTCACCCTATGCCCATGCGAAGGCCATCACATCAATAGTGTTGTTATCATTTTGCTAGGGCAGATTTAGAGTCCAGATCACAACAAAAAATGTATCTCAGATAGTATACAAAGTCCGGACCTTCACTTAAACAAACAGGTGGTTTTGTTGTCTCTTGAAACCCAACGAAGGCTCTTTTATTATAAATCATGAGATTTTGCTGGTCGCAAACCTCTATATTGCCTGTTGTTGATAATGAGAGAGGGTAAAATGGTAACATCGCCTCGAGAACTTACTAAAACCTCATGCTATAAGGATTTGAACTGATTTCAGTAGATGTTTAACAAATGATTGATCCATGGTAGGGTCATGTAGTATTTGCTAGTATTACCAAGTGTTAAAACTGTTTGAAACTTGGCAGATGGTCCTGCAACATTTATAGAAGCACAACCGCTTTCGTTGAGGTTCCTCTCAACCCAACCGTGATCCGACCATAAATATTTGAAAATAAATGCTACATGAATAGATATGTTCAAAAGGTAATAAAAATGTGGCTGTCATGCATCTACCGTGACTAGGAGAGAGAGGCTCCCCATATTCTTATTTTCTCTATTGTGGCAGGAAAGCTATTTATGTATCCTTTGGTTTTAACAATATTTAAGGCCCCCTAAAATGGCCTTCAATATACCCAAATTTGGAAAACTTGGCGCTCCAATTCAAGATGCAAAGCGCATAAAAGCTACGAAACTACATAACCTTGCACTCCCCATCGACAATCAAGCTATTTGCAAAGGGTGGCGTAACTCATGATGATAAAAAGTCTATATAAATTTAAACATGCATGTCCATATATTCACGCCCACCAACATATTTGTGGTTTACTCACATCTAGAAGCTTGCTAAGTTAGAATGAACAAAATCAGACGCAACCACTACATGGTTTATAATGTGCTCATATCTAAAAGGCATTCATTGCTTTTGAAACCCTATTTTGCATATCCAACCAATGCCGACTCTACAGTCTCTAAGACTTTGTGATCAGAGAACAAAAATATACAGAATAAAAAAAAGGTTTCAACTTACAAATCTAAAGCAAAGAGCTTACTTGTGTTTGTACACCCATAGCTTATTCACTTCGTGCTTTTCAGCATGGGTTGTGGGTGCTTAGACCACATCTAAGCTAGAAACACCACTGGTGAAAAGGCATTAATATTAGAAGAAAGGCATAAGATGTTAGACTTCCCTTTCATTTAATATTACAACAAAAGCCATTGTATCTATTACAAAAAGGACATCCAAGGAACTGAGATACAGAAGGGACACCTTAACTTTCTACAATATATTAAGCAATGAACAAAAAATTTGATAGAGTGATGCTAATTCAAGTACGAAACATGTATTGCTCAGAAAAGCATTAAGCCTAACTCAATTCAAGTATGAAACAATAGGGTCTCTGAGGAACTGATGCACAAAAGAGGCACCTTTAATTGTCCGCAGCAAATTAAGCAATGAATAAATTTTTTGCTAGTGTTGTGTAGCACGTTTAAACTGGGTTAGTACTTGCCTTGAAGTCGAAGAATCTATACACATGACAAAATTCAGTTGAAGCTATGGCATTGCAACTGCATGAAAGAGCAACCAATCAAGCATTTAAATTCTTCTCAATAAATCACAACTAAATGAAATTACTTACTCAATTTGCTGGTACGTATGATGAAACTTGCTTTTGATCCCTATAAGCATGATGCCCAAAAAATGATCCTGCTTCAGCAGGAATTACAGCTAAAAAATGATGGCATAAAGAATACCTAGACAAAAGTCTCCAAAAGGTTTACAATGCTGATACAACATTCGCTATAAAAAAGCCATAATACAGGCTTTGAACTACCCAAAATCCTGATTTGCATGAATAATCCAAACTGAAGCAATTTTATACAAATCATATAACTGTATATGAGAACATCAGGCTGGCCAAAGTCCTTTAACAAAGTATGAGGAGATAATTTAGGCCCATAGGCCCATCCCCAAGGGCTTGCAAGAATTTCAACCTTGTTTACGTTATCTTAGGCCAGAATTATATAGTTGCATACACATGACTGCAACGACCATTATATTATTCTCGTAAGTGCAACTAACCACAAAAATAGGATGCAACAGAATTCAAGGATTTATCTGATGTAAAACTCATCATAGCCAGAAGATGACACCCATTGAAGATGAAAGCACCCGTGCAATACAACAATGAAGTTGTGTCTACAAAGAAAGTGGAAGCAAGGAGATGTTACCTTGAGGCCTGGACATGGCTAAAAAGCAGAGCAAAATCAAGAACAAAGATACCTCTCATGACCGTGGTTGATGGACTTGGAACATCTTTAACATCACCTCGCGATTAGAAGCTTGCATCGTAACTTTGATAAAAAATTGCTCAAACCACACCAATTAATATGCCCAGAATAGACATTAATCAGATTTACTCACGTACCAAAGCCAATCATTCAAGAGAGCTTCTAATATGAGTTTATATGCAAATTAAATTGCAAATAACACAACATCATGTCTCGTATGCAAAAATAATACAACATGGCCATGAAGATGCCAATCAAAGAAGGTGAACCCATAGCATGCATAACCTAGAATTCTTAAACTTGGTTGCCTACCCATCACAACCATCAACTCAAGGGAAAAATGGTAGCCCCAAGCATGTGTTGAAGTCGAAAATTGTCGCAGCATGGTCCGGCCCGTCACCCTCTGCGGTTGAAGCACCTTTGTTCCCGCGAAATTTCCGCCACGAAGAACCTACAAAACCTCGCATGATGAAGAACTTTCACGCTAGATCAACGAGAACCGACTCTAAATCCGTATGAAAATGAAGCTCAAAACATGATGATGCAAATTTGATCCGAGAATTCTCACAGCAGAAACCCTACTACCAACCCATGCAATTGCCCGGAGCATCTCGATGCAACAAATTATCAAATTAATCAAACACAAAGAATCCATCTTGTAAAAAATCTAAATGCATACCGACAAATTATAGAAGGTCGCTTAAAGGCCCGTACGGATAAGGCAACCCCAAATCTAAAATTTCAAATCAAGGAGAAGCCATAAACGATTTAGGATAACAAGTAAATTTTTCAGCGGCCAAAACCCTCCAAATCTTATGAAATCGATTAAAAAAAAATTCCAAAAATATTTTTCACCATGCCGGAGAATTCCAAATTAACAAAGTAGATCTCAACAAGAGTAACAATGTTCATCATAACTACCCCGGAGTCAAGGGTAGCCTCAGTTTTCAAACCAAAAGGCAGTTTGCAAAGTTTCTAGACATAGGAAGCTTAATCTTCATGCAGTTCTCTAAACAAATGTTTACTTTGTTCATATGCCAACTCCCAAAATTGTGCTCTTCGGATACTCCGGTCAATTTTTTCAGTGCTCCAGATCCTAGAAAATACATTGCAAATGCAAGAACTAAAGTAGGAATTATCGAACGTGGGTCTTCATGGTCATGGCCGATTCTTTGTTGCTTGTGGATATGTAACAGGGGACTTGAAGGTAATAAATATGCATACCTCCTTGGGCTCCAACGAAGGAAAGAAGTCACAAATAGTTGAATATTAGAAGAAAAAGAGACGCTAGAATGCTGCACACGCCATAGGTTAGAAGCGAGTTTGCTAGACAGCTTAGAATACACGTAAGATACACGTGGCGTACATGTGTATAGGCTAGAATTGCACGAAATCAGGCACCTCGGGTTAGGCAACCCTGCTAACGTAAACACCCGGGAGGGGGGTGTCTCTCCTGGATTCCGCTTTTGCTCTCTAGAACTTTGTTGGTATGCGAGCTAAGAGCGCTCATTTATATTGTTTTATCTAGAAAATTGAGGTTGTACACACATTATAGACAAGACACATTATAGACAATTTTATACAATTTGTACACACTTATAGACAAGAAATTTGAGTCATATTATTCCATTGATCAAAAGTTTGGAAGTGGTAATTCCAAATACAATCCAAAACCAAGTTTTCACAGCAGAAATTTACTTGTAAACCTTGTTGAAGGACACTAGCTAATCCAGAGGCATCTGTAACTGAAACTATCACACACCAATTCAATGTTGCACCAGCAAAAGACTGGCCACCAGAGTTGTGATATTAGTATGCGCACAACATAACTCGTAGATAAGTATCGAATCGCAGATGCAGCATTGAGCATCGACAAAGAGCGTAAATCGCTTACTCCCTCCATACTGTCGAGAACTGCAAGAAAGAAACAAGAAAGGGTTAGAAATAAATAAGGAAAGTCGAATCCATGAAAAGTAAAAAAATTACTCCAAACACGACAGATCTTCTCGTAAATCTTTAAGAACCTTCAAGAACACGACAGATCTTCTCGTAAATCTTAAAGAACCTTCAAGAACACGACATATCTTCTCGCAGATCTTCAAGAACACTAAGAACAGTACTACTCAAATCAAGTAACAAGAAAACCTTAAGCACAAGAAGAAAAGTTTAAGCATGCGTAAAGAATTCCTGCCACATTGTACAAGAACTTGCCAAAGACATAGAAAAGCAAAAAGTCATCACAACACTTGAAAAGAAGCTCCAAATCCGGCAAAAGACATATCAAAATGAAGCTACGGCCAAGGCGCCTACGCACTGAAGTAGATCATGAGGCGAGCGCCACAAGAGTGCCTCAAAAATGTCCCTGTACCGTTTGACCATTTACAGCCAAACTTGAAGAAAAATAACACACGACACAATAAACTTTTTTCCACGTAGGGTGACACGCCGATGTCAATGGATTTAAAAAAGCCTCCCATCAAGACGTGTGGACGCCACCGAAGTTTCCGCCATGGAAACTCCCGTGGCTGCTTCCTATTACAAAGCCAAGGACAATGAGAAATTGAAGAGTGACCCTGCCGAGGCTAGAAATTTCACTTTGAAATTTCAGTCACAAGATTCTACCGATCAACCACACACCTTGAAATTTTGTCCTACGGTTTACGTGTGGCCTTAATCTAAAAACATTGTTTTTACATTCTATCCTTCTCTCCTTCTTCGCTGAATCAAGATGTCACGAGCTTTTGAGCGTGATTTTTGGTTTTTCAAAGATCATTTCCTTGCAATAGAGTTATTAATCTGCGGTGAGCCTGAGCCCGTAATTTTTGGCACATACATTTGAGGCTTGTGGGAGCGATTTTTCAAAGTTTTGGGAGCGATCTTCGAGCTCTTGTAATCTCGACGATTTAGCGTAGCGTTCCCGCTAATTAAGATGCAAGTAATTCATTTTGTGATTGTTACTTTTTTATATTTTCTTGGATTTTAATGTAAATTTTTCTTGGCAGATGGCGCTAGGCAAGCAAAACAAAGGGAGTGTTTCGACGTTTCGCTACAATGGCTGCAATGAAAGGGTTCTTCAAAGTTTTGGGAGCGATCTTGGAGCTTTCTGTAACTCGACGATTTTTTAGCCGAAGTTCCCGTCATAATCTTGGAAGCACCCTGCCTTCAGGATTGTTAGTTTTTATTTTTGTTGCTTTTAATGTAATTTTTCTTGCAAGATATGCCAGGTAAAGGTAAACAAGTGAGTAAGTTTCCAATTTTCCTTGCGAAATGGTCGCAATGAAAGGGTTTTGATTTTGTTTCTATTTTATAGTATGGACGTCTGCTTGATCGGGTTCTTGCCCTAGCTTTCAACCCGAATGCAACTCAAGAAGCTTGTGGTCTAATACCTACCCGCTAATGGATCCTAATCCTGCGGATGATGGGTTTGAAGACATTTACGGTCCGTTGAGTGTGTTCTGTACAAGAATCCTTGATAACTCATGGAAGAAATCCAAAATGAGTCATGGTTTCCAAGAACATCTGCAACCTTGTGGGCGAAGGGATAATGTTGATATGATGAGTTTTTGCTTTAGATCCCAATTTGGATTAAAGAAGGGTATGGGAGTGGTGGAGGGTCTAAAGGCCCCGACTAGGTGGGCTTAAGGAGGTTTGACAAATTTGGGAGATCACGGTTTAACTTGGATTGCGTGATTCCAATTGAAGACATCCTCAGAGTTGAATTGGCCGATATGCTCATGAAGTTTATGCCGCAAATCAAGAAAAAGAATAAAGAGGTGTATCCACCCGGGAAGGTAAGATTCTAACTTTAGTTTGATTAAGTTTTTATTATAGTTTAGTTTAATTTTTAGGGTTCAATTCTTTAATTTGTTAGGCTTAGGATAGGATGGTGGTCAATGCTCTTGTTAGGGTTTAGGATCGTAGTTGTTAGGATAACATTTAATTACTTATTTCGACAAAGTTATTTTTTTTGGTACCTTGAAGTGTCCCGAGTAGGAGACGGCGCACTCGAGAAAAAAACAGGAGGTTAGGTTGGTCGATCAGGTTGAAGTGAGCCCGCTCAATATTTTGAAGTCCGGCGTTTAAAAAGTACGTATGCTTTTGTAGTAGCCGTTAAGGTCCAAAGTTGTTTGGAGTTATGGAAAGAAGAAGAAAGCTCCAGCTTATCTCATTTAGTGTCGAAGCGTGACTCGCTTGCGCATGTCGACTATCAGATATACCATATCCTAGTCACAAGCGGCCTTTGCTTATATTTGCGTGAGGGTCTCTGGATTAGGGCAATGAAATAGAAACTGAATTAAAGATCTATCAATTTTCATTGAGACAAGTGGGATCATGAAGTTTGTGAAGTATGAGGAAGCAACAAGCAAAAATTATAATCCTTCGTGGACACGCTTTGAAGACCATCATTCTTGCAGAGATCCCAGCTTTGAGTTATGAGGAAGATTTCGCCTTCACGCATAAACAAGAGCATCGCATTTACCTTCTGTGCAAACTTGGGGGCTCGTGACAAGACAGTAGGGTGCTTTGTTTTTTATCATGATTGATAACTTCTCGCAATGTAAGTTATCTTTTATTTCTTTGCTTTTTTTTTTTTGCTTAAATTCTCATTCATTTGCAGGATAAGGTTAATATGTTTTTTCTGCTTTTAGGTTTGCACCATACAGAGGGTTGGGACTTAACTTCTGTGACAAATGGCTAAAATCATGGGTCGACTGAATGCTTCTAGATATGCAACAAACCGACGCCGTAACTTTGGTGACGCTGATTGGCATTGGGCCGTGTACCAAATTAAGCCCGGGTGATGCAAAGCCATGTGACACAACACATATGGGATAAGCTTTCGCAAGCAAGTATAATTTATTTATTGTTTTTTAAAGTATTGATTTTTGTATATTTTTTTCCAGAATTAGATATGACAGAGCAAAGAAATTCAAGTCGATGCAACATAAATTATTCCTTGGTCGAAGCCCTGATGATAATGGGGAAGCTTCGAGCATAACGACGTTAGTTCAAGTAGCAAATGAGCAAGAAGCGCAAGGTATTGTTTGGAGTTCGTGGATGATCGAGTCCAAATTGTCTCATTGCTCCCAAGGTGCATAGCTTTGTATCCTATATTTACATTTTCATGTTGTCTTCGCATTGTCTCTATCTGACATTATGTCATATGTTGTGTAGAAAGGGTGTTGTTATGGGTTCTTCAACCTGTTTAAATTCAAGATCATGTTGAACAAAGTTGATTCGGAATTTTTATGGAAGGCGAATGTTCAAACCAAGTGTAAAAGGTGTAATTTTATTTACTCTACTTTGAATTTTGAATCACTATCTTCGTATGAATGTGTTTCGCTTCTTTATTTTTTTCAAAGGTCGCTTTGTTTGTCCGAAAAGAAAACATAGAATTACCTCGACAAGTACATGTGATGAATTGGATTTATTGATGAAGGCGCGTCACCCAGTTGGATGAGGGCGATCCATTGGCAAGGAGAGTCGCTATGTGCGACACTATAATGTTACAAAGGAAACACGGTTAGCAATGCAGGGCAACTCTTTGGTGCCACATTTTCAAGGCGCCTTTGTTTACGTGGTGATAACTCCGCCATAGCTTCCATATATCCTCAAAGTTGCACATCACTTGATGCGCAGCTTTGAAGTAAGTCACAATTGTTTCCGAGCCTAATGTTGAAGTTGAACCGTGAAAATTGTGGAATTTTGAAACTGTGAAACCGGAATTCAATGAAATTGTGGAATTTTGAAACCGTGAAACTCGTGGAATCAATGAAACTGAACTCAAATGAAATTTTTGAAGTTCAATGTGGCTCAATGTAATTCTGGGTTCAATGACTCGCTTGTAAAATGTAATTTCGCTGCAATAAAATTGTGTGAAACATTGAAGCCGAAATCAACTCACACTAAAATCACCTTGAAATTCTGCTGTAAACTGGCATGATTTGGCCCTATAATTCTCAAGGTGTTAAAAATTTTGCCCAAACAACTAGATTGGCCAGAAGAAGCATGTTGTTAGGTGAGGATGTTGTGTTCATAATGTGATTTTTGGGCAAAAGCAACAAACCACCAAATAATATCGATTTACATCAAATTGTATAGTAACATAAGTAAGAAACCTTGTAACAATTAGAATAATTAGAATGTTTGTTCAAAAGGAAAATAATTTATTGCAAAGTTGTGATTAAAAGAAGTCATATCTTTCTACATTTAGAATTCCAGGCATTTGGTTGGATATGAAAAGGTGATGGTAGACATAATGAACAAATTAGACATTAAAAAGTATGACATGAAGATGATGTTGGAATTTGCCATATTGGCATGGATTTTAGCTAATCGCTATTGCTATGCATAGTGAGTTCTACATTTCAAGTTGATGCTTATGTTTGATATGATTCACATTTGTGAAAGAGGAAGTGTAACTTTCATGTTGAAGTACTAAGTGGAGTCTATGTAGTGATTTAGAAAACGTTTTGAAGTTGTGGTTAAAAGAAGTCATATCTTTCTACATTTAGAACTGCAGTCGAAATAAAGGTTAATGCGAGGCATTTGGTTGGATATGAAAAGGTGATGGTAGACATAATGAACAAATTAGACATCAAAAAGTATGACATGAAGATGATGCTGGAATTTGCCATATTGGCATGGATCTTAGCCAATAGCTATTGCTAACTTGCTATGCATATCGAGTTCTACATTTCAAGTCGATGCTTATGTTTGATATGATTCACATTTGTGAAAGAGGAAGCATGTTGAAGTACTAAGTGGAGTCTATGTAGTGATTTAGAAAATGTTTTGAAGAAAGCATCATGGATTAGTCTTAACAACTTGTGGGAGAAGTATATTCATTGGGTAATGGGTTCAAACGGCCTTATTGTATACAACCAAAGGCAAGGGCCAGAATGATTCCACTAACTACTCTGTCTTGGGTGCAATGCATGTCAAACGCATTGCAAATGCAAAGAAGGACTATGGAACTAAGCAATTGCAAAACTTCAATGTCCTTTTGCAAGTGGCTCTTATCCTCGATTAAAAGTTGTCACATCACAGTAGTCTTTAAGAAGTTGAGTAAAACAACACGCTTGACTTATTTTGCATAGGGATGTATAAACATATCAATACACGCCACGGTAATAAAATTAATAACTCGAAACATGTGTTTAATTTCCAGTTGAAATCACACAACTTAAAATTTCCCAAGCCCCGCGTCAGGAAATGCCTGGCTTATCATTTATGGCATTCTTCCGCCTAATGCACACGAACCTGTCATTAAGGGCATTTCGTAACATGGATGCTTAGTTTTTCTTGCATGTGATGTGTTAGGACAACAACAATCAAAATAAGGAATAATATTGAGATCCGTTGGGTTGAAGCATTGCATCTTCGTCCTCATCTCTTTGAACTCTTTGAATGTGAAGAAATCTAATTGAATGTCTCCTCTTTGAACTCTTCTCTCTTTGAACTCTTTGAATGTGTGGAGAAATCTAACTGGGTGTCTTCAAGTAAAACAATTCAATTTTCGCAAAAATCCGATCAATGTTTCTAGAGTCTAATGTCTGTTATAATTGGTTTTGCATTGCATCTTTAAAGAGAATTTGGTTACATTGTTAGCCATATTAGATGCTTAATCAGAACATGTTCTTTCCTTGTCAAAAAGCATAGATATGCAATATGTACCATAAATTTATCTTTATATTGCAAATAAACAACACAACACAACACAACAAATTAAAGTTCTTGAAAATCAGCTATAAATGCATTTGCTTTGCTTTGAGTCTTAAGGGAAACTAAAGTGTGTTGAAATCTGCAAAAGGAGCCATGAGGAAATTCCAAGACTGCTAATGGAAGTCCCATCTCCATATCAATAGCTGAGCCCGACAGAGAACCTGTTTATCATTTGCAAAAAAATGAAAGATAAATTTACAAAAATATACCTGATATGCTTGCTCAACCCCTATCCTTTTGAAGGCAATAGAGTGCATAGTTCTTGATTTATAAATATTGGCATCTTTGTCTTGAGACTCACCGTAACATGTAGTAGTGGGAAACCAAGGAGAGGATCAAAGGAATGCCAGTCCTTGGAGGTGGGCAATCAAGGAGAGGATCAAAAGAATGCCAGTCCTTTGAGGTTAAGCATAAGGTTGTGAGAAATAAACATAAACATGAAATAGTATATGTCACATTATTGTTTGTCTGGCAAAAGGACTCTTGGCAACTCCTCTATTTCCAGGTTCCAAGGCCTAGCATTTAACATAATGGCTAAGGAAAAAAACACTTAAACATTGAAAAAGTAAATTAGAATTGGTCTGCAAGTTCCAAGATGTTCGGATTGGAGGGATGATACCTTACCTACAGGAATGAACAACCCCAGTCCCAGCAACACAAAATGGTCGATTACCTTCAAAAATTAAATGGCAAGTAACAAATCAAACGCCTTAAAAAATTAAATGGCAAGTAACAAACCATGTTTGAATCTAGAGGAATGATCTAGATCCATGCAATAAGTCAACTTTCTCTGCATGATATAGAATAGAATAGAATAGTCCCATGATCATTTGTCAAAAATTTTAGCTTCAAAATTGAATATAAAAGCAGCACTTGCTATTTATTCTGTGAAAGGTAAAAAAGGAAATCAAACACATGAGTTAAAAAAGAAAATGGACACATTAGTAATGATGGAGCTAAAATAAAACAACTGGTTTTGCTTGGCGAGAGATTGTATTTACCATAATTTCATGTTTGCTACAATACCGAAAGATGTTCTCTCCAAGTAGTGCTTAAATTCCTTAGCTTCAAATCATGGCTAATCCCTTCTTTCGGGGGTTAAATACCTCATGTGTAGGGAAAGGCTTACGGTGCCAGAAGGAGGAAGAAATAGGTGTTATGGCTGGCAAAAATGATACCCAAAAAGTGCTGAGAATGCGTGCTTCTGTTAGAATAGAAATCGTGTGCCTCTTACAATATAATTGCATGTTCCCTAGCGCCATCCCTGTTTATGGCTCATGCATCAAGGTGCAACACTTTCAACATGTTATTCTGCTGAAGTTCACCTAGTACAGATTGAAGAAAGGATTAATTTTCCACGTTACAGCAACATAGAAATACTGCACTTACATCTTACCTCTAATTCCAGCCATAAAAATAGTGCACCTGTGTAAAGAAAATTGAATTATCCCATCAACAACTGTCAATTTACCATAACAATCAATCATGGTATTATATGAAACCATCCCGTTGAGGCATGTAGCATATCATGAAAAAGTTACATCTGCTGCTTTTCCAGTGCCAACCCTGGCAGAGCAGTACAAAGAAGCAGCCATGTTCCTCCCATAGAGACGACGTATACTGCAGAGGCAAATGCTCACACAACTGACTCTACGTGCACAAAGCAATAAACTAATGTAGGCCTACATGCAAATAAATTGGAAAAATGACAAAAAGAAATGAAGAGAACTGAACTAATAATCTAACTTATAAATCTACTTACGTAAATGCGGATTTCGATTGCCCCAATTTCCAGCTCAATAGGTGGAACTCCCACGACTGTTCCAAAATTTCCACTGTTTCTAAGCTGCTTATTTTACTGCCCAGCTTCAGGGTACCCTAAATTAGAATCACTGTGAAAATGGTAAGATCATTTACAGCAGAAACATAAAAGATTATCCTTGGAAAACTTAGTCCACTCTTTACCCTGTTTAATAATGCAATATGAAGAGAAGATAATCTCAGAAGAAAAATAGATGCCATTGCTTATCCATAGGGAAAAAGGCACACAACAAACAGAGTTGCCTCTTACAATTGTTCCCTAGCACCATTCCTGTTTATGGCTCATGCATCACGGTGCAACACTTCCAACATGACATTATGCTGAAGTTCACCTAGTACAGATTGAAGAAAGAATTAATTCTCCACGTTACAGCAACATAGAAATACTGCAACCATCCCGTTGAGGCATGTAGCATATCATGAAAAAGTTACATTTGCCAAGTTGTTTCTTCAATGCCAACTCCTGGCAGATAGTACAAAGAAGTGCAGCCATGTTCTATAGAGACGACGTATACTGCAGAGGCAAATGCTCACACAACTGACTCTACGTGCACAAAGCAATAAACTAATGTAGGCCTACATGCAAATAAATTGGAAAAATGACAAAAAGAAATGAAGAGAACTGAACTAATAATCTAACTTATAAATCTACTTACGTAAATGCGGATTTCGATATCCTTTTGCTTTGATATACAACGACGATTTGCCCCAATTTCCAGCTCAATAGGTGGAACTCCCACGACTGTTCCAAAATTTCCACTGTTTCTACTTTAAGTCAAGCTATTTTACGTCTAGCTTCAGGGTACCTAAATTAGAATCATCAGAAAAATATAAGAATCATTTACAGCAGAAACATAAAAGATTATCCTTGGAAAACTTAGTCCACTCTTTACCCTGTTTAATAATGCAATATGAAGAGAAGATAATCTCAGAAGAAAAATAGACGCCATTGCTTATCCACAGGGAAAAAGGCACACAACAAACAGAGTTGCCTCTTACAATATAATTGCATGTTCCCTAGCACCATTCCTGTTTATGGCTCATGCATCACGGTGCAACACTTCCAACATGACATTATGCTGAAGTTCACCTAGTACAGATTGAAGAAAGAATTAATTTTCCACGTTACAGCAACATAGAAATACTGCACTTAATACTGCACTTAAATCTTATCTCTAATTCTAGCCATGACAATAGTGCACCTGTATAAAGAGAATTGAATTATCCCATTAACATCTGCCAATTTACCATAAAAATCAATCATGGCATTATATGAAACCATCCCGCTGAGGCATGTAGCATATCATGAAAATGTTACATCTGCAAAGTTGTTCCTTCAGTGCCAACTCTTGCCAGATAGTACAGAAAGAATCGCAGCCATTTCTATAGATGTGGCGTGTACTGCGCAGCCAAATGCTCACACAACATTCTTACATGCACAAAGTAACAAACCAGCAATGTAGGCCTACATGCAAATAAATTGAAAAATTAAATGATAGAAAAAGAAACCGAAGAAAGAACTGAACTAATAATCCAACTTATAAATCCACGCACCTGAATGCTAGTTTTGATATCCTTTTGCTTTCATGCTACAAATGCACTTATTGCCCCACTCCAACTCATTAGGTGGAACTCCCATGACTGTCTAAAAGTTCCACTGTTTCCTACTTTAATCTTAGCCTAGGGTACCTAAATTAGAATCAAATGTGCCAAAAGAAATCATTTACAGCAGAAACATAAAAGATTATCCCTTAGAAAGCTTAGTCCACTTTTACCATGTTTATTAATGCAATATGAAGAGAAGAATATAAGAAGAAAAAATAGGTGCCATTGCTTATCCACAGGAAATGCATACAACAACAGAGCCATGAGTTGCCATACAACTTGTCAAAGTAAATCGGTAGACAAGCCATCCTATAAATACACTCCTGAAGATGCTTACTGAGCAGAGCAACCTGTAAGAAAGTAGGATCTCTACTGCATCAAGGAATTTATAGAGAGAGTAAAAGCATTTACCAATAGAGATGCTCAGAATAGGGAGGCTTGCCTCTATGACTGATCTTACTTCCTTATGTACACATATATGCAGCCTGGGGCTCTAGAGTATGCTAAGCACATATATATGCTGAGTAAATGTTAAAGAAATAGCTATGATACAGTTCAAGTACATATATACAACAGCATCGAAAATTTACATACAGTAAAAGCATTTACCAATAGAGATGCTCTGAATAGATACGGCTCTATGACTGACCCTGCTTCCTATGTAGCTATATTTGAGCAACTGTGCTAATAAATCCAATAATATCTTGCTTTAGGCTGGCTATAGAACCCGATAAGAAAAGGTATTGAAAATAGAACAATAGGATGAGCATACCAGAATAGCGGGTTATTGAAAAAATAGAGGCATGATTGAGCTGCCACACATAATCAGCCTAAAATTAACATGGTGCATTTCGCTGTGAAGCTAGCGCCTATATAATTTCTGCTGGCCAAATAGCTGCCCGCCCATCTGTACATGCACACAATATTAATTGCTCCATATCCAGCAGTGCACAACAAATCAAGATCCTTTCCAAGAGGCAAAATCTACATTCACCAACATATGAATGATGCATATGATACTGTAAATGCTAACTGTATTACTATTAGCCTAGAGGCATCAGCTGTGCTCCTATGTGCCGTACCAAAAGAACCGTCTTTGAATTGAGTTTTTAATTTTTTGCCCTATCTCTGTGCAGCTGCTTTTCAGAGATGCTACCATGGCATGGACAATGGTGGTCGGCCTGAAGGTCCCAGTGGCTCCCATGTCGGAATGCAGTGCTGCAGCAAAACCGATCCAAGCAAGTTTTACCGTAATAAAATATACCTCTTGATGGCCGAATGCATCCCTGTGGCAGCTCTATAGCTTCTTGTTTCAGCTTGCTAAAATCGTTGCATGCGCCTCCTCGTCAGCTGCACCGAGCCCAAATCGAGCCCAAATAGGAAAATGAAAAGGATAAGGGAGCAGAAAAATCAAACAAAGAAAAATGCCTGATTTTGTAAATCGGGAAACTTTCCCGATACCCAAACTCATCAAAACCTTAGCCAAATAACTTAAAAATAATTCCAAAAAGTTTTCTTCCAAATCGGAAATTCCCAAATTAAAAGAGTTGATCACTATGCGAGATTGTTAACTTAAGTTTTAAAAGCCCTATGATGGCTCGTTGGAAGGATGCCAGTCCAATTAGTACAATTGGGATTTCTGTACTCGACGCTTGCAGCAATTCGATCAGACTTAGTTCCATGATTTGCCACATAAGGTATTCGACAATACTTGTATGAGACATTGGCAAAGCTAACAGCAGATGATGAATGCTTGTTGGGCGACCTTCAGCACTTCAACTTCGGTAGCTAGACGTTGCACTGTTGATGCCAGATTTGCATCTCGTAGCACCTTACATGCCGGTAAAAATGTTTTCAACTGTTCACGTCAGCGCCCTAATCTGGATGGCCTCTATGCTATTAAAAGGAGGAAAGGGGTCGACAGCTTTGCCTTTAGATGTTCAGTGAGAACTTGTTTTTCAACAGTACCAGGAGATGCTGAACCTGCCAAATCTTGTGGATGGACTAGGGTAATACCATTGAGCAGGACCTTTACAAAAATTTGGCCTTTCTTACTCCCTGAAATGTTGCTGATTCTCAAGGCTTGGGTTTGTGCAATGATAGCAGTTGTTTCTCTCTTCTTATTTGTGCCTGAAGTGGGAACTTTGAGCGCCCTTCTAGGAGAAGGGAATCTGTCAATGCTAGGAAAGAAGTCAGCAAGGGCAATGCTTTTTGTAGCAATGAGGTCCACTGCTTTGTACTGGCAACAATCTTTGCTCTGGGAGGTCTCCTTGAGAATGACTTATGCAGTGCGGGCTCATGTGTTTAATCTTGTATTGATGCGCGATATGGGCTATTTTGAAGGTGATGCGTCCATTGCCAAAGGAGACATTGCATATCGAATATCAGCAGAAGCTGAGGATATTGGAGATACAATATACTCCTTTCTTCATGTGGGTTACTAGAAAATTGGGCTGTTCATTAATCAGGGGTACATGAGTCTGTGTGATCCAGGGAAGGGTATGCTCCACTCATCAAACGTATTGTCTGCAGATGATAGTGCCTTGTGCACTGCAGTTAACAGCAATGGCTGGTCGCATGATTTCACTCAATCCTATTCTCTCCATAGCTGTAATCTCGGTAAGGTTTTTCTGTTTAATTCCTTACCAAGCTCTAGTTTATGGTTGTCTTGCTATCGATATTGAAATGCATTATTCCTGCACAGGTTGTACCTTGCATGTCAGTAGTAATTGCCACACTTGGGGAACAACTGAGGGAGCTGTCTAAACAAGCTCAAGACAGCATAGCTGGCATTGCAGCTTACTTAAATGAAGTATGGTTTTATGTACTGCATTGACTTTTGCATTTTGCATAGATTCTGATTGCAGTGGTCACCCTTGATAATATTGCGGAGAGGGATTTATTATTGATAATCTAAATCTTAGGTCCTACCATCAATGTTCATTGTCAAAGCATGTGGAGCTGAAGCTTATGAATCTAGGAGATTTAATATGCTAGCAGAGGCAGACCTTCATGCCCATCTTTCGAGGAGGAAAATGAAGGCCTTAATTCCTGAAGCCATTACAGCAGTCTATGCTGCAACTGGAGCAGTCTTATTTGGAATAGGTGCATGGACCATTTCACATGGCAACTTCAATGGGGCTGGCATGATTTCATTTGTTACATCCCTAGTCCTGCTTATTGAACCTGTTCAAGTGAGGCTTCATTTTTTTCTAGTGTGTAACTGTGGAAGCTTAGGAAGTATTGCAAAACTGTTTACATTCTGAGGTTCATGTGTCGCAGGCAATTGGAAAGGCATATAACGAAATGAAACAGGGAGAGCCTGCAATCGAGAGGTTATTTGCTTTGACTTCCTTCTGTCCAAAGGTAGCCATATTTTCGTTTCATCTACGTTCCATTCTCAGGGAGTTATTGTATAATATCAACACGTGAAATGCTTATTCAGGCTTGTGTCAGATACTGGTAATCCGCCTGATGCACGGGTTGGGCAGGCTATGTGGAGTTTATGGAACGTGACGTTTAAATATGGGTCATCATCACCATTGGTGTTAAATGGTTTAACATTTCGGATTGACTCAGGTGAAACAGTTGCTTTAGTGGGTCATTCAGGGGGCGGTAAATCTACAATTGCAAAGTTGCTTCTTCGCCTTTACGATCCTGTTTATGGTTAGTATCTTTTAGTGGCCTGTCTTGCTTCTTCAATCTGCATAACAGTCACTGCCCTTGTACCATGAGTAGATTTCTAGTAACCAGGCCATTATCATTCAGTACTTCAAGGAGCAATTTTATACTGCTTCCCTCGCAGTTACAGTGGATGACGCGTGCATGCATCTACAGATATTTTTAGCGCAAATAACCTCTGTTATAGCATTAAAAAATAAATGATAAGGATCTATAAGCATGACATTATCCGCCATGTTTTAGATTCAATTTTTGACAATCGATATTTACCAATAGAACTGCATTTTCCTAAAAAATGAGTCTCAAACATGGAAGGACCACCTGTTATATAGAGGGTCTTTTACTTGCGGCCCCAGAGCAAATATATATAGTTTTCTTAAGGATTTTCTTTTGGCATTAATCAATTATTCTTTGACTTTTCTGTCTGCAGGGAAAATCTATATTGATGGTATTGATATACATAAAATAAGCTTACGAAGCCTTCGGCAAAAAGTGGCAATTGTTCCTCAAGAAACAGTACGGTTTGTCATTCAAGCCTGAGTTATGCTTTATTTTGGAGGGTGAATAAATGCTGTCGTTTGTTATTGTTGTCATAATTATGCACCTTATCTTGTGGCATAACGCAAAGACATTTGGTCTATAGATTGAGCATGTGGAAAGTAAACATGTTGAGCACTTTCATGGTAATATACACCTTTTTTCATGCCTTGCTTGCCAATGATCCTTCCAATTTTTTATGCAGATACTTTTCACAGGAACAGTGGTAGAAAATATTGCCTATGGTGTCATGCCAGAAAAAATTGATATGAAAGCTGTGCGAGAAGCGGCAGTTATGGCTAATGCAGATGAATTTATAGAGAAGCTTCCTAATGGATACTTCTCATCTGTTGGTGAACGTGGCTTATCATTGAGTGGTGGACAGCGGCAAAGGTAAACATGATTTATGATATGAAATTTGTACTCTTCGTTGTAATACTTGGCCCAATGAATTTGCAGGTTGGCTATTGCGAGGGCCATTTACCAGAAGCCGTCGATACTTGTTCTAGATGAGGCAACCTCGGCATTAGATAATGCATCTGAGCGGCTGGTACAAGAGGCACTAGAACGGCTAATGATGGGTCGTACGGTGAGTTTCTAAGTTTGTAGTGGAAACTCAACTTTGCCATAGTTTTCTTTCGCTTCACCTACCAGTTTGCCACAAAACTTCAGGTGATCAATATTTTGAACTTGATATTTGCAGGTGTTAATAATAGCACATCGTTTGGAAACGGTTAAAAAGTCAGACCGGATACTTGTACTTGAGAGAGGTAAGATTTTACAGGAAGGGACCCATTTTTCTCTCCTATCTCAGGGTGGAAAGTATGCCGATTTGTATAATAGGCAAGATGTCATAGATCTAAAGTGACAGATCAAAGATGTGATGGAGCCAAAGTGGCATATCATATTGCTTCGGCATTACTTTATTTATAATACAAGTAGCTTTGTTACTATAGAAGACTCTTGCTTTTCTAAGCGCTGAAGTTCTTGGGTTAATCTGAATCACTAAATAGGAAATGCCTTCTGTCTTCTTGTGCATGCCTATAACCCAATGTTGATGGAATGGTACATTATTTGCCATTGCCGTCTACAAACTTGGTGAGAAGACGGAGCAGGGGCTGTTTCAGAGATTGAATCCAATATTTAAATCTGATGTCTCTTGTTTGCTACAATGTTTAGATGGCTGCTGAGAAGATGGAATTTGCTGCATGAAAAAATAAATCCTCAGAAGGCATTATGTATAATGGAACTCTAGGGCCCAGGATGTAATACTTCTCGCGGCGCCCATTATAAAATTTTACCATTTGCCAGGAAAGCTGTCATTCCCGGGGAGGCATCAATACATTGTAGCTAAAATGAGGTTACCTTCTTTTCGAAACAATATCATCTTTAGAGGTGGGAGTGGGAGATGTGAATATGTTTGTCTTTGCCCTGAGATTTCCAGGGAGAAAAAGGACATTAGTTGCCTGCCATGCTTATTTTCAGGAAACTATATTTAAAAGGACATTAGAGCTATTAGAGCCAGATTCGACTTTGAAAGATAGACGAGTGGCATTTAAGCCTCAACCAATTTTGCAGGGACACCGCATAACTGATGCTTGCCGTCTAATTCCGTTGCAGCAGTTGACAATTATCAAAACACTCACGAGAGAACCAAAAACACACTTTGCTTAACTCCAAGACACTGGATTAATTGGCAGGGGTGATCCCCTGTCCTTTAGAATTTGAGTTAACAGCCGAAGCTTGCCGTAGATTAAGTGAGAGAGCAATCTTGAACATCTATTTGAAACTACCTACTCCTGCAAATGGAATCACAAATGGAATCACGCATATCTGCAAATGGAATCATGCAAATGGAATCACGCACATCGTCCTATTAAAAAGCGAGGCGGAAGTTGAGATTTTTTAAAGAAGTGCCACTGCCGCAAGTCGAATCTGGCTTGATCTTCCAAGATATAGAATGAATCTGGCTTGATCTTCCAAGATATAGAATGATAATGCCTATATACGTCTGGAAGAGCACATGTAGCGACAGACTAGGCATAATCAAGTCAACATATCATGCTCGCACAAATACTGGACAAATCTAAAGAGCATGACATTCATTTTAATGGCCTCTATCTGGCAACATTGACATGCCATGTTTTTCACGCTTCTTCTGCCAAATTCAATCTGAGCTCTCATTCTATTTTTTCTTCTAAAATCTCTTCCTTTTATTTAGTATGTAGGCAGCATATTCTATTTCGCCCCCTCCGGCCCTAGAGTCTGCCCCGCGGGCAACTCAACAAGTTGCTATTGCAACACATGTTGCCCTCTATCAAGAGGCAAAGAAAAATAAACCCATCTTGATTCTGATCAAATAGTCTACAACGATTAAAAGAAAAATCGGACAGCCCACAGTTTAGAAGATTGGGTGAAGGGAAAAAATCCGACAGGATATTGGGTTAGACGATCTGGTTAAGGGAGATAAAAACTTAAGACGAAACAATCCATGAAGTTTAGAAGAGCGGTTGAAGGGAAAAAGATCTGAAAGGATACTTGTGAAGGAAAAATTCGATGGCATATGGTGAAGCACGATCAAACAACTCACAATGAAATCTACCTTCAGATGCCAGAACTCATGCGCCGTGAGCGCATGTAGTCTTCAAGTTCTCTCGTATATTCATGGAGCTCGATTAGGTAAGAAAATGCGAATTCAGAATTTCTTTTTTGATACTATCTCTCCCCCTCCATTCGGAATATTCTGCTTTATTCCTTCCAACACTTGAAATGCCATGTCAACCATATATCTGGCATATTCCCTAATCAAAGACAAGCTCGCCTATAGGGGTTTGCCCAAGACTGGGCCTATAGGGTTTGGCTCCTCATGAAAGCAACCCAAAAGAGGAGTTTTACTTATTCATGCGGCACCTCCAATTTTATTCAAGTCGAATATCATCTGCCCTTCTGTTTCCACCTTATTTTTTTCCTCCATTCGGAAGATTCTGCTCTTATCCCTTCCAACACTTGAATCTATGCCATTCAAACCATATATTCATGGTATGGCCCCTTAACCGACAAGCTCGCCTATGAGTGGTTCATGTGACACTATGCCACTGCCAATCAAGGACGGCTGGCCTGCTCATGCACAAAAATTGACATCGAATGGTGGACGATGGTCCATTATCCTATCCGGCATGACAGGAGTCCCACGTGGCGCAAAGGGTCCGCCAACACGGCCTCATAACCACCACGCTCGTAACATGACCCGTAATCTCACAAAAAGCGTGACTCAATTTTAGAAAGGTCCGGAAACTGCCCTGACTGGTGGAATCTGGCCTCGATAACTGAGTCTCGGATCAGGAATGCTATTTGAAGCAATGTCCAATGAATCTATGTTTCTTCATCATTTTGAATGTTGTTATTTTGAATAAAAAGCCATCTCAGGGCTAAAATATATAATTTTAGGATCCGATTATCTTGGGGTCATGTAAAGATCATCCCATCTCAAAATAGCAAAGAGGGATTTGAAAAAAAAGAATCCAAGCCAAAATGCCAAATATGGCTCAAGATTAGTGAAGCTTGCAAAATATTTTACAAGGTGGGCTTGCAAAAAGATCTATCCAATCGGAAATACTATCCTCATGGCCTCGTGTGCCTAGTCAGTGGGCAGGGAAAGAAAGTGTCATTAACCGCCTATATAGAAGGGTCATGTATCCCAAAATTATGTGGGATTTTCCTACAATCACATCATCATTTCTTTCGTAATGTCATAGTAATATAAAAATCCTTATAATGCATATAATTTGGTCTTTGTACAGGATGTCGCACTAACCACCATCGAACAATTTCAAGGGCCGCCTTTCTTCTCAGCACCAAGTTGAACAATGGAGAGAAATGGCAACAGAAGCTGGGGTCCAAGCCCTAATTTGATTAATACCTAACTTTTAATTATTAACAATGCTAAGAAACAAGATTGATGGATTCAGGCATGGAATGAAATTTCTTCCAAAGAAGCCACAATAAAGAATCAACCATGGGAAGTAGTAGCAGTGGTAAGAATCGTAACATTAGAAAATTGATTATTGATTTATTCATTACACATATTGAATGATTTTTCTTTGTTGTTGCATATAGGTACCGCCGCCACGAGGTAGCCTGCACGCCCACCCAATGCGTATCACATGCTGGGAAAGATATCATAAAGACTGAAGAAGATCAATTCATGAGAATAATATACCATCAGGCATTCCTTCATATTGGAACAAGATCAAAACACAAGATAGGAGAAGGATTTGCCAAGAACATTTAATAAACAAATTGTTCGATGTAATGCGTAGAAATGAAGTTAGGAGGCAGTAGAAGCTTGCAATCCCCAAATATCTTGACCGAACATGCCAAAGATCTACGCCACGAAGTCAGCTCTGTTTATAGCTTCCCTCCAGGTTCACATTACACTCAACCACAAACCAATCACCAGAATGAGACTCCAAAGCAACTATCCAAAATGAGACTCAAAGCGACCAGAAAATGAGACTCAAAGTAATCATGGTCGTGATTAATCTTGCAATTCATGGTATTATAATTTCTTTGTTTACATGTTTTCATATGTTTTATTTCATTAACACATTGAGACCTGGCAGAGTACTCAGAACTTCGGTCATTATTGGGTCGAAATCTGGCCAACAACGTTAGTTATCATTATCGATATCATCATTACCATTAGTCCAAACATTTAAATTAAATCCCCCAAACCCCTTTGGTTTGGGTGCATATCTGCTACCTGGGTGACTCCTGTAATCTAGAGTCGTTGACAGCATATTCACCTCATTCCTTAATCTATACCGCACGAAAGTTCCTCGTCAGGTATGCAAGCAATAAAATTTGTTTACACCGGGCAACAAGATCTCTGCAAAATACTATAAGATTTCGTTTAATACTATATAGTGTTGATTTTACATGCAAAATACAATTATGAGGCCTGCCCCACACAATTGCGGTGAATATGCACTCCAAACCAAAGGTGTGTTTATGGGATTTTAATTTAAATGTGTTGGACCCAATGGTTGTGTTAATTAACAACGATAGTTAGGTGTTGGTTGTTATTGGCTGTTAAGTGTGTTGGGGATTTAATTTTTATATGTTGGATGTTACCTATTTGTGTTATGGGGTTTTTTGCCCCTTTGGGGCCTTAGGGACGCCACCCAACCCCTACAGACAAAAATTTAGAATTCAAACCCTAAAACTAGAATTCATTTGAGGCTTTCATCACCGTAGCTTTGAATCTGATCACAACAAAACAACAGAACATGCTAAAAGTTACCACAAAGATGAAAGCGCATCGATCCCAATATTCGAAGTCAAAGTTCGCAAATACGTTAAAACCCCGCTATTATGCTGCTACATATTGTTACTCCGCTTACAACTATTTCTTCACAATGACAATTAGCTCTCTCAATCCATATGATATTGATGCTCCATCTCTAGCTTAAAGGTAATGCATGATTCAAATTTTATGGCTCAATTAAAGTTCCAAACCTGTATGCAATATAAAATGCTCTTGTGGCCACCGCTTGATCGATCTATGACATGGAAAAGGGCGTGGAATAATCCAATTGCCAGTGCATAAGAACTGGGCTTTGTTGAAGGGTCGGCTATGAACAATCCTACAGCCAGAATATCCAAGAGTTGGAAGCAAACAATGTAGGGCCTAAAACTTGAATCAAAGAAATCTTAGGAAGAAAACAAAAGGGGGTTTTGGCAAAGACTATCAGAATCAGAAATCAATACCTTGTAAAAACATTATGCTAACTGAAGAAACATTAAAAAATGTACCACCTTTGTGGGCGTGAGCAAAAAAAAATCCATCCTTCGCGGATAGTAAAATCCACCCAAGTAATAAGAACCAAGAGGGCAAGAAGGGAAACGCATATGCACACATGCACATGCACATGCACATGCACTTGCACTTGCACTTGCACTTGCACATGCACAATATTACGCATTACGCATATACATGCATTACGTATTGATGAACATGCACATGCACATGCACACATACATGCACATGCATGCAGGCTACGCGCAAAGTGTTCATGCACAAACACATGCGTAGAAGACAACAACCCTGGATTAGTTCCAACCAAATCTAAAAATCAATTCACGATAAAAGTGGTGCACTTAGAAATACTTCATTTAGTACACCCCAACGAATACAACAACGAAATCATAGAAAACCATGTGAAAAACGATAAAAATCTAAAAGAATCATATTTGCAGGCTACATATATTCATTTTCAACCAGTCAGCTTGCAAGGAGAACACCTGTGATGCATAACTTAGTGGAAGAAAACGCAAGAGGGAGAAGAGTAGATGCATTTAGAGACGGTAGCAAGCAGTTGAGCTCAAGGCCGGCCCCCTGCAGAGTGGCTACACCCATTTCGCATCTTCAAATTTATCTCAGATTCCGTTGAAGTACTGAAACATATTTCAGAAAGGAGATGGAAGCATGAGAAAATGCACGATGCTGCCTCTAAGTAGAGATCCAAGGTTGTGAAAATAAATAAGCTGAAGCTTTACTGTCGTTGAAGAAGTGATTTCGTAAAATGATTTACAAACCGTACCGATATACAAAATAAAAACCCATTTTATTTTTAAGTTAATTTGTTTTTGGATTTTGGATTGAATGGTGTTGTACAACAAGGATTACAACTGAACACTATGCATATTTCATGGTTTCGATTTGTAATGGAGCATTTTGTGAATGTTTATATTTATCGTGACATGACACAAATGACGATGATGGACACAAATTCCATCATATGTTCTAGTTAAGGGCCGCCGCCCAAATGTTGGCATTTGTTAGATGTGTTTAGAGTTTTGAGTTTATTTTCTATGCTTTTCTTATGTCATAATGCTTTATTTCTTAGGAGATTCCAGATCGCCTAACGTGACTTGCATGGTGCATGGCCTGCTCATAATTTTGTTCCGCCTGCGTGACTGCACATCGCTCATGGTAGCCGTTGTGGTTGAGCATGTTCCTCGGAGCTGCTAATTTAGAAGTCAAGCAAAAGACATTAGGTTTTAATACCATTTTATTAGATTTTTTCATAGCTATGTGATTTTGTGTCAGCTACTACTTTCCAACAAGATTTGATAGACTAATGCAATGGACATTTATCGCTTAATTCGCATACTTTATAATGGACAAGAATTTATGAAATTTCTACAATTATTGTCTCGAGGGACTCGTAATTGGGCAAAGAATGCATTGGTTTGTAGCATGTTGGGTAACGAAATGGTAACATATGTATGAGCATAGGCCAAACAAATGCCCCAAGTATAGAGTGTCGCATTTATTTGGTTGTTAAGCTTGGTCTTTAGATATTGGCACAAGATTTTTACATGTCCAATCTGCAAATATTATTACCAAAAATTTCATCTACCGCTAGCATCCAATGCCTAGATTTTTCATCATTAAGCATAATGTTGTAAGAGTGGTTCAAAAATGGGGCCTATCCATTATAATGATGCATCGCTGCCTCACAGGCAAAGAAACTAAATAAATTTATGTCCGTAGTACAAGCACCGTGTGAAGTTACTTGGAAATGATTTGCATCTCAGAAGGCCAACTATGGTAATTTATATTGTTGGTGTTTATGTTGGCAACAAAGGCTATTGTACAGTCGCTTATTGTACAAAATAAAAGTCAAGCTATGTGTATTCGAATACAAACCTGTTAACGGTGATGCTACCTCGAAACAATAAAATAGTTCTTCTGATGGTGGACAAACACATCGCTTGTCTCTAGAAAAGCAAATGCGATTCTCGAATACGTATTGCTTCTCTGGAAGGAACGCATGATTCCGTAATGGCTGTGCCCACATCTGAGCAATGTTCGTTGACGGCAATGTGTATTCCGAATACACAATGCTTTCTAGGAGATATAATGTGTATTCCCACACATTGCCCTGAAGGAAGGCATGTGTGTATTCCGAATACACTAGGTACCATGTTTTGGGAATCTAATATGCAAAGAGGAAGTTTGTGTCACGAGAACTTACTTGTGCAAATTCTCTGACATTTCTTCTAGGCTAAACTCTTATCAACAACTTTGAGAAGTCGCTTTCAAGCTCCGTGGTTTGAGAAGTCTTCCCGATTTCGCCGTATCGTAATGGTCATTTCTTTTTGGGCACGTCTCTAGGTTTTTTTCTTTGGTCAGCCCTCGCTCGGCTTTAGACCCCGTCAACATTGTAAAATATCTCGGCCTGGAGTTCCAAACTGCTCAAGAAGATTTCACGCCAAATATTGATTTGAAGGCCTGGAATACATTTGTGCTTACCTTGCCATTCTAAAGCTAATCGAATCTGGGCTGTCGGCCAATGAGAGACCGGCCATGGCCCGCTATCGCATTCAATGGCAGGCCACACCTCCTTAAGCTCCGGCAAGGAAAACGCCGGTTTTTGTGGTTAGTCCCCACCAGAGTTTTCCTTGAAAATTACATACTCCTCGCATAAACCCTGATCTTGTCGGCTGCAAAGCTCATCTCTTAGCCTGTACCGCTGGTCGCATTGTGGGTGTTGGTAACCATTTTTGCTTCTTCATCCGTGAAGACCATGTGAGACAGCTGCAGAGGACTGAGGAGGTACCCTGTGTTCTTTAGTCAGCCTTCCTTGCCTCAAGCTTAAGGATTCCCTCCCAAGACGAGTGAGTGTAGGTGTCGCCGCTTTCTATCATAGTCCCGGGGTTGTGCACCGCCTCCCCGGCCAACAAGGATAACTATTGTATTACATGACATTTGATTACCTTATTCTCTTCAGTTCTTAAGTGATTTGGTGACAAATTTTATGAACTCAAGTGGCCTTTCACCACTTCATTTTCTGGAAGCTTCATCAAGGATCGCAATATCGACACCTTGCACAACCAGGCAGTTAATCTCTCCATCTTTCTGCATGTTTTGTCAACTTTTTTTTCCTTATAGCAACACTAGTGTTTTACTCCTTACCTTCGTGAGCATCCTCTCTCGCTGTACCAGGCTCGCCTCGCTTTTTTAGGCTCTTAGCGAATTGCTCCGCCTTTGCCGCCTCTTTGGTGGTGGTGACTCATGGCTTTTCTGGACCGTGATGGACTCTCAGATTGTGATGATGCACCGCTCTGTCATCCTGTGATGACCAGGGGAAGTTCCTCGCCACAGTTTTAACGAAGTTAATGATGGCATAGCTTACATCTTGTTGAGGTAGTGAGAAACATACTGATATAGAGGTCGAGATTTACTTTCACCACTTCAAAATAGGCTTCATCAACCCGACAACCCTTGATACTGAAAAGATGGCCTCATCGACCGGACTTTACTTACCTACTACCTCGATGGTGCCTATGGCGCATAAATTCTCTCATCGTACTCTTGCTCCAAGATCTGGAGACATGTAGGAGAGGCAGCTTCAGACTTCCATAATTTTGTAAAACCATTGAGTTTGGTGTTTCGTAGATAGGAAGCGCACTGCCTCAACCCTTCGTGGTGCGGTTTCATCGTGGATTTTAAATCTGGCCTCTTGTGTTGTTTCCTCACGCTTTGTCTCAGGCAAATTGTGTGTAAACACGATCTTGTTAGAGAAAGCAAAGGGCAAAAACTATTCCATAAAATGTCTCTTGGGTAAAAAGGAAAACGAGGGCAAGAGGGACAAAATGCCAAAACAAAGATTGCAATCTCGACAAAACAGTCTAAACAAGTTTTGTGTGCGTAAAACGCCCTAAAGTTACTACAAAAATCACTTAAAAGTAACCTTACAAAACATAAGATGAAAGTGTATTCCGATCACACTCGCCTCGAGTGAAAGCGGAAGTGTATTCCAGACACACTTACGCCTCGAGGAAGGCGGTGTATTCCGACACCTGGGCGCTGCTAGAGCCCCTGGACACTGCTCGAGGCGATGCCTCGCTGAATACACTGCCTCAATTGGCGAAAGGCAGACCCGATCACACTTCACGCCGAGAGGCTGGGCGTAAGGTGTATTCCTGTGGAATACAGAAACAGACACACACAAATGATTGTACCTTGCACTTTCACCACCCATGTTTCTATGTGTATCTATCACGCCTCAATATTATAATCGGCGTGCGTACCGGCCGCGATCAAATTTCGTAGACTGAATACGAATCAAGGCTTGTAAATTTTAAAGGTGTCCATTCCGCCTTGCTCGTTTATGTGAAGTAAACACGCTTGGCCTTAATACCGCTTCTAGTGTGTATCTCGGAATAGCTTTAGTTTGGCCTTTCGCTAATTGTTGCAGAACTTCTACTTGTACTAGAAGTGGCTTGTATTCGAATAAGAAAAGCTCCTCGTTAAGAGAGTAAAACATTCTCTCAAACTCTGCTAAATCGCTTTGCGCTCTTAAGATGACAAACCGCCTGGCCAACAAACTTCCACCACCTTCGTTGTCTCAAGCTCGCTCTAGTTCTCGAGGACACACCTCGGACCAACGCCGCTTCTTCCAAGACCGGTATCTCCGACCCCACCCCACTTCATCGCTCTTGCTTCTTTGAAGAGACACCCCCAGTCCAAAGACGTAATGTACTCCACCAATTCTTCCAACCGCTGAATAAGTCCAAGAGGACTTGAACCTGGATCTCCTTCCAAAGCATCACCACCCGGCCCCGAGCATGTCACCACCACCCTTCTGCTCCATCCCGGACCTACGTATTCCACAACAAAGGGTGCTCACATCAAGCTAATAATTTTGTAGTTTCGCTACTGCAAATACAAGGAACATGTAAAAATACGGTGACCGTGGAGATTCACTAAGCAATTTTTCTCACCGTGACTTCACTACAAAATGAGGTATCATGCTCTAGCATGCACTCACACAATCTACATGACACATGGATTTGCAGACCCAAATCATTTAAAGGAGATGTTTGCAGAACTCCTCAAGATGGTATAAGAACAATTGATGCTGGAAATTCTTATGGCCATCACCATCCTTTAACATCAGACCGCTTATTCCGGAACAACTTCACGTGGTCTGTTTTCCCTCTGCCACACCACCGTGATGCAGGAAGTCACCCCCGTGAGTAGAAGTTTCATCGTAAGATGAAGACACCAACGAGGAGCAAAAAGATTACATGTTCTACCAATCTTCAAAGAAATTCAAGGTACTCGGTTTGAGGGCTTGCTCCTCCCAGAAGAAGGAAGAAAATCTTATGGATGGAAATTACAAAATGAGGAGACTTTTGAGAACTAAACGTCCTCATTGGGTTGCAACAGATTTAACATGGCCAACTACGAGCGCTAGGAGACAACCACAGCTCCACGACATCATGCACTGTAATCGCCTACTTAGCTTATCATGTAAGCACTGCATCGTTAAATACCTTCTTGCACTACATTAACCGGCCAAGAAGTTTGCCGAATGTTTTATGGTTGTCCACCGCTTAGGGTCCACAAGAATGTTCAGAATACACAAAAGATCGGATAAAAATCCAAAGCAAAGCAACCCATGATCATTGTGGGACTCCAAGAAGAGCTGTAACCATGCTGCCCTGTCATATATGGATGCCGGAGAAATATTTTAGAGGAAACATGTGAGAAGTTACCTAACAAAGCACATAAAATATTTAATCATAACATCACCAAAAGATGTTTTAATGAGTACAAAGAGACTTCCTGCACCCAGCTTCAGCACATCTCTTTACTCACACTTCACCAGACCGTGGAAAAGTGAATTGGCCTCAGGAAATTCCTAGAAACATAGAATGTCCGCTTCAGTTCGTGAGGTGTGTGTGCGTAATTAAAAGAGTCAAACGAAACCCAGAAGACAGGGTCGAAGTGGAAGTCTTATGTGTTCAACTTACTGTTCTGAGGAAATGCTTTATTCCCGGCCTCTTCGCGATATTGTGCATGCATCCCTTGCTGCATAATCGTGAACAACAAGCAAAAGGGTAGTGGAAAGCTTAAGCGAAGCATAGAAAAGCTCTGAACGCTCCACCCAATATATATGTCTCATAGATTGATGAATGGACTAAAAACAATTACATTTTGAAACATTCCTAAAAGATGTGAGGAATGTTTTGTTAAGGTCCCAAATTTGTAGGAGCTATGGTCTTCAAAGAAGTCTAAGAAAACAAAAGTATTTTGATTTATCCAAACTTGTATGCGGACCAACCTCACAATTATAATTTTTAATAAGGTCCTCAAAGCAAGAGCACCACTACCTGTTTATCTCAACTCTGACAATACTGCTAAGGAGAGCAAGAATCAAACACTTTGCGTGCATCGCATATGTTAGTGGAGTTGTGATCTTGTGAAAGTGAAGCTCGGTTTCACTGTGCCACACTCAAGGATTTACTGACCAAATGTTCAAGCAGATTTTCTGTATACCAGAAGGAAGAAGGCTTCTCTGCCTTCCTTCTTTAGTCTGGAATTATTGAAGATTCTTACACCCCATCTAAAGGCTTCCATCTTCTTAAAAGAGACCGATTTCAGAGTTTGTTTTCTCTCAATTGTAGAGAAATGTCGCGGAATGCTTGAATGATCTCACCTTCAACATCATATCAAGTTCTACTTGAAGGATGGCCAAAGCTTCTCACAGAAGAAGTATACTACAACCAAGGAACGGAGTCCACCAGAGGGATTACGCCTCCTTAAATATACCCGACACTTCCTCATAACGTACGAGCAACTTCCTCAAAATCCTAAGGAGTCCAAGGTAATAGTGCAATTCTAGAGTCCTTAAAAGCCATTGAAAATGGAATTTCGTGCTTTAAGTACTTAGAAGAAGATCAATGATGTGGTGGAGTAATTTCTCGAATGGTAAATTCGAAGTTGTACAAAAATATAGCTCTAAGATGCTTGCAAAGAACCATTTCAATGGCCTAACACCTTCCATCAACCCCAAGACTAAGGCCCTACAAAGGTATACATTTGCACCTCAGTAGAAGATGATCGAGGATCAGCGGCCCTGGACCAAGACGCAGAATGAGTTCTCCAAGGTAATATCACGTAAATTACCAAAGGTATGCTAATTGCTCTTCCGATCGAGGAGGGCCAGGACAAAGGTCGACTGCCTGATAGCAAAAGTGTCGACATGTACCAAGGAGGAAGAAGCTTTAGTCACTAAAATCCCAAGATTCATTGGCTTGGAAAGTCAAATACTAAATGTTTTGAAGGGTAGATACGAGTTAGAAATGAGAAGCCAAGGAAAAGGGAGAAAGTCCAAGAAGGTGGGTTGTAGGGACGAAATAACCTTTAATGACGCACTATATTGTGCTATGATTTTAAATTGAATTGGCTAAGACTATCAATTTAGTTTGGGCAAGCTTGTACTGCCGAAGAAGATGATGAATAAGGTGGTGACAATGCTTCACCGTCTGCTGATAGTGTGTGATGAGGGAAGATAACTCAAGTAATTTCCCCAGTGACAGTTGAAAGAAGTGTGAAGGTGATGACGATGGCATAAATGAATATGGAAGACGCCCCGGATCCTCTCTCATGCTGTTGTCGCACGATATAGCAAGACGATTTAACGACTAATATGGGTTCCATACCCCTAGTTTAAAAGTACTTAACACGCTTTTGTATTTGTTAAATATTTGTAAAATATGAAATACGTGATTTCTAATAGATATAGTATGGCACTTCATGCCAATTTTTAAAATAAACAAATCAAATAGTCAATTACAATGGATTTCTTCACGCAATAGACCATACTATAGTCCTTATAAATATTTGTTTTCTTCAAAACTTTAGCTAAGAGAAGCAAGTATTTAATGTTTGCCTCCTTCTTATAACCAGTTTATCACCATGCTGCACCAAGAATTGTTGCAATATCCAAATTTTAGGTGCAAGAAGATAGGAAAAGAAACAAGAACTTCAGGAAAATACCAACGCAATACATGATCCCACTTTCATGTCCCATGAGTATATATCGAGAAAGACAAATCATTTGTGAAATAATATCTCTAGCGGTATGTGATCTCACTCTGATGTTCTATAATTATCTATCAAGAATGAAATCACTTTGCTATTACCTTTCCTCCTTTTGAAATTAGGACCATAGAAATGCGTCTCTCGCATATTTTTACAAATACCACATTTGACTACATGGGTCGTAAATGATAAGATAAAACAAAAGATGATCACACCATACTTGATATATTTTGCTTAAAATATTATTCTGGTTTAATTGACGAATTGTATGCACTTGTTCCATTAAGCCGTGATACTTTAATCCTAATGCATTACAGGAGACACTATGGTTCAGCGGCAGCAATTTCTCAAAGCATTTAGCTTATTTGCCCGAAGCGGTCAGTTTATGGTGTTAGATCTCAGCTCTAGAACCTTTTCTTGATGCACATTTCAAGGTAAGCGATATACCTTTGGCCATACACCTAATCATGATCGGGCACTATTTTACTTGATTGAGGCAAGCATATTATCTCCTTGAATTATCTTTATAATGCGAGGGCCTTGCAACCCTTTGGTTTACCTACATTTAGTTTGTCAATGGCCCTTCCCTAGGAGAGTAATTGAAGAAACATACATCAAATTTAGTGGATTGTCCCATTACCTCTTCCACAGGGAAGTATTCTTTGGTTGGAGACATCAAAAGAAATGTTCTATGAGGCTTTAAACCTGCCGGTCGCGGTGAGGGGTGAACTTGTATCACCATCATATTTAAAAGTTCGCGGAGCTACTAAACGTAGAGAATGTTCACATGTGGATGTCTCCTAAATGTCCTTTTCTTCTCTAATGCGAAATATATGGCTCGGTGATATGGATTGCGATTGAGCGGCAAGTGCAACGGGGCAATCAAGATTTTTTCATCAGAGCCCTTTTTGCTAGCAATGACACTTACACGGTAGCATAGGTTGACGCACAAGATCCAACGCGGTATGGGTTAGCCAAGATCCGACTTCTTTTGACCTATCCCCTTGGTCCAATGGTCCTTGCCTAGATATTTGTTTTAGTCTTGCCTCGCTTTTCATCGCCTTTAAGTGAGGATGTAATATAGTTGTATATGGTATTTAAGCCAACTATTGATTTCAATACAACTAGGTACAAAACGACATTCTTCCGGAAAATTATTATACCCACCCCTTGAACTCACAATTCATACGGTTTGGCCACCTATTTCTTTATCGAGGGTGCTATACCATGATTGGTGAACTTGGAATACTAACCACACCATCCACTTTGCATTTGGTATTAGTTCTTTCGACTAAACATAACCTGAGAGACTACTCTGAATTATTCACCACACGCAATTTGCCTAGACTTGAAGGTTGTGGTGCCCTAGCGAGAATTTGTAAAGATGGTTTAGCAGATGGAAGCTGCAAAACCGAGTTGCCCTCTCTATTGGTAGATAGCGTTGACAAAAAGCGAAAGCTATTTTGTCCTAGAGATATTGGGATAACCATCCATGTTGTAAACTATCTTGTACATTTAGGTACTGAAAGCAGTGAGAGTTGCCCTCTACATTGAGCCGAGATCTTCGAGAGTAGAAATACGTTTATGCAGTGTATCACGGATAAACAACATTATTAGACATTACAATTCAAATCAAGAAGCATATTGTGAAATAGATTGCAGTGGGTATGTATATGCAAAAGCGGTCACAGGTGGAAACGGCGGTTTGGGAGATGGTTCAAAATAAGGCATAACTCGATGTCACCTTTATCGAAGGAAGGGATGATTTGAATTTCATCGATTAATTACTTTTATGAGCTACTCCTTCGCCCTGTTTGCTCTAATCTTTGCATTTAGACAATCTTACGCTGTAAAGACTCCTTGGTGCAAACTCAGCCTTGCAAAAACTAGATGAATAATACCTCTTGTTAGTCGCAAAATTTGAGAAAAGAACGAAAAACATTAACGCACGAGGCTACGCACTAGGCGGGCCGAGATGATATCCGCAGAACTGCATCGTCGAGGTAGCATTTTTAAACCGGCCTCTATTAGTTTAGAATTAGCGAAGAGGAAAAGCGAGAGAGAGAGAGAGAGGGAAAATTGTGAAGCGGGGTTTTTCCCCTTGTTTTTCTTTCTTTTTTAATCTAAATGTCATTTGGCCCAATTTTTTGTATTTAAGGCATTTGGTAGTTTTTGGGTTAATCATTATATACATATTTTATGGATCAATGCGTTAAGAATGCGATTATTAAACAAAGTATTGGAAGTTGGCAAAACAACTTTAAAGGTATGAAATGCGGTATAGTACTATGCAAAGTATTGCCTCGTGCCGGAGGGTAAAATCTGGCGTCGCGTAAACAACAACGCTCTCTCATCACTCCTCACACTTTTGCACATAAGCGAGGTCTTAGAAAAAGGCTGTAAATTTTGTACATGTGAATATGAAGATTCTATCTTCAAATTTTGAGAAACCACCACGGTTCAATTGAGACTTACTTCAATTTTTGTTAAATATTTTATCCTCTGAAATTAGAGTTTCTCTCTTAAAACATACTTTAAGAACATTCTATTTGCTAAGAGCGACCTTTAAAAGTCAATTCTTTGGTTGCAAAAAAAATTAGTCATTTTGAGTCAAATAGAATTTCATGCATCTTTTTTTTTTTAACCTGGTTTGCCTTTTTGGTTAAAAAAAGGGAATCTTGAGGAATATTCCTTTTGCTCTCGTTCAATGATTTGCTCTCTGGATTTAATACATGATTTTGTTATGTGATCCACATGTCGATTGGATCTTTGCCTAATTGGTGGCGTTAAATACTATCTATCTATCTTTTGGTGAACAATAGAATATCATAAATACAGGATACTAAGTAGGCATATTTGATAGGATTATATATGCTTATGAAGGAATTTTTATGCAGTTGGCAAGACAACTAGAATTCCTTATTGGTAGAAATAATAAGGGCCCAAACACAATGCTCTAAGCACTTGACATCATGATGTTTAAGACGAGCGACGTAATGGTGATGATATATAAGCGACTTGCAATTCAAGCACTATCACAGAACAATGCTCTTCACGGTAACTTGATTTGGCGTTTAATAAATCTTTAAGATATTTACCTTGGCAAGAACTGCACGGTCCTTGCCAAGCTAAGATTGTAATGCTTGACATGTGAGATGTGCTATGGAATGCATATGATATCTATCCATTACTTATTATTCATATTTAAGATCCTCGATATGACATAACCCAACTTCGTCGTACAAGTTAAGGTAATGATTGAAGTTGAGCGGTTTAGTTTTCCTAGATTACTAATTTGGCTATCATTGAGTGTCTGACCTCGGTCGATAATGCCATTTTCTGAGGGTTATGTTCATTTTTTAATAGCTTGTCCATTTGCTTAATACATCCCGAAATCTTGCTATTGTAGACTCACTAAGGAATATGTCAAAGGGTATTTTTCACGATTTTAAGTAAAGTTTCTTGTGCCACATTCATAATTTCTCTTATAATTCTTGAGAAAAGAGAATTTGGCGGCGATGGTTATTTCATCTAACTTTCTGTGAAGTCTCATCTGATTGTGTCTAACAACAGTGTAATGGGTTAATTAACAACTTTGTGCTTGGAATATAGTGCGTTAAAGCATATGACTAAATCACAAGTCGATCACATTAGATTTTGGCAAATGTATGATTACTTCGATTGGGCTTAATCGGACGGCGATGTTATAGGTACCTGCTGGATTGCTTGACAAGTGGAAGGGTGGTTTGTCTAGATAGTAGCTGGCCGTTGCGAGAATATTAGCGAGGTGATTTGCAATAACATTAAATTGAAAGCCATATCACACCCAAAATATCACGAGGCTTTTATTTTGACATTGGCAATAATAGGTGTCCACTTCTAAACATTGATTCTTGCCCGGCATGGTGAGCTTTTGAAGGGCCAAGAATTGGTTTATGACCAATATCATGTGATATGAGAAAATTGAAGGAGAAGGTGCTTGAGTGTATGTTAACCAGTCATCACTACATATAATGGTCTTGGCTAGGCCTAGGTGAAGAATTTATCCCGTTCCGTTGGGTATCTAGTAAATCATATTTATCTTACACTAGGACTACTTGCTGATTGAATTCAAAATTATGGTTTGAACTTAAGTTCACTTATGGCTCAAAGATTAAGCTTACCCAAGTTGGGCATTCAATAGCTAAATCATTGTTGGCATGGAAAAAATTAGTGGCTATTAATGGCTAAATGGCGATTTTAGGGGTCTGGAGCAATTTTGCTTGAGAATTTTATAAAGGGAGATTTCTTTTAAAAAATAAAAAATAGCCATAAGTTAAAACAAAGTACTCCGGTATTTTTTAGGATTAGCCAAACTATTTCCCCCCTTTTCCCTAAAGAAAAGAGGGATTAGCCTTTTAATATTACAATAATTACATATTAAATCAACCAATAATAAGCGAAATGAATTCTTATTATAGACTTTTACACATCCCAACACCATCATCATTGATACTAGTTTTCAAACTATGATTTTTTATTACATATACCATATATGCATCTTCAAAATTGGCAAAGATGGCCAATATTCCTCTAGATGCCCAGAGTTGGTTCCTGGATGGTGGGGTTGGTTGGGACATCAGACTATGGAATATTTATAAGCTATGTTGTGAGCTTATGTTAAAGATTTTTAATATTATTGTATGTTCATGATTGTTGATTATTATTGTAATTGTAGTACAATATATCTAAAACTAAAATTTATATTTTTCGCTTTCTAGTTAGAAAAAATAGTCAAGTGAAAGTTTATAATACTTAATTCAAAGGTTTGCTTAGTACAAATACATATAAATGTAGTGATAATAATAACTTTAGCCAAATGTATATCGTAAAATCTTTGTAAAATTTACGAAAAATAGCCAAACTAGTTTTTATGGAAAATAATAGGATACCAATTTTTTCTCGATTGTTGGAGCAGGTTAAATTGGCCCCTCTACCTCGTTACAGCGGCATGCCATAAATATTCTTATTGTGATCAAGGTGTCAAAACATAAGTCGGTCATAAAATGATTTGGTAACGATTATATCACCTGATAAGCAAGTCGATCGGTTTTGGCTACGGTTACTTGGTTATCACTTAAACTGTATTTACAATGTAAACACAAAATTTATAACCCATGGCGTGAATATGGTAAATTTACTCACATATTATCATACGGGACCATTCTTGGTAATCTACATTGGTAACACATCCTGAGAATGGTTTTGCATGCAGTAGTAAAGAGCATGAAAATCACCTTTATACAATATGTGAATAAAATATCAAATTTTCTATGACTAGTTCTTGCAAAAAGTGCGAGATAGATTATGATCGAGGGCAGTTTTCAAGTTTACAACGTTCATTGTCATTTCAATGTATAGGCCAGTCTATCTCCACACTTCTTGTTGCTTACCCGATATATAACTTTTGGGCCAAGTGAGCAGAGTAGGAACATCTAACGGTATAGAGATGCACTAGGTAAAGAAGTACCATCTAGCTAGTACCCTTATAGAAGTTCATCAAGCATAAGCTTACACAAGATAGGCAGTTCTCCCAAAGCTTTCATTGCCACAAAACATCTTTTCAGGATTAGCAATAAAACATATTGAAACCCTTCATCCAACAAGAAGGATTGCCTCTATTTTTTACATGCTATCACTTCTAATTGGATGCAATACTTTTAGCAGGTAGTCCTGGAAACGCTCCCATCTTTCTCCATGAAACATCCAGTAATCAATGCCTTATCAAGCCGATCTGCATACTTTATGCGCAACGATAGCGTGAGAATCAAAGTAAGATCACCGGATAACAAATGTGGTTTCATGGAACTTGAGGAAAATCAAGTAGTATATAAGCGTATCAAGACTACTACGTAAATCAAGAATATATCAAGGCCGACCATGACATTTTCTTCATTCCTCTAATGAATTTAAATACATACTGTAATGAACAAGGAACAAGAGATGCATCCATAAAGAGACCATCGGTTCTAAGCTACATCTCTTATTCCAAGTTCACAAAATGTACGAAATTGCTGGCCTTTTGTCCGTAATGGCTTATGAACCAAAGACCGCATTACAAAACTCTTGTACAAACCATGTATAAGCGTATATGTCTTTTGTCCTAAGGGTTTCCTTATATTCTCCTCAGGCTTAAAAGACAATGTCTCATTGACTGATCCATGTCTTCAAGTCCAAAGAGTTCCCAAGAGTTCGTCTAGAATATCAGGATAAGCATCTTTCTCATATAGCATGTGCTTAGAGAAAGTCTTCATTCTCTTGGAGAAAATCTATATTCCCATATAGGGCCTTCAACAGTCTAAAGTTAAGTTTAAATTAACTTTTGGACTATTAGCGAATAAATATCACCAAACCTTCTCTTTATAAGATGCCAAACATCTTAGAGACAATATACAACTTTATATCTAAAAGTTGTCCTTAACTTAGTCCTTAGAGTAGTAGAGATTTCACTACCCAGTCGACCATCTCATCATGAGACTCGTCAACCAATTTCATAGACTAACTATAGGCAGGTTAATTCGAGAACACCATTACCCGAAGAAATGGTAATTAATGAGATTTCTTATCACCCGAAGGTTCTTAATGTCATGTCATCATATTCATAAATCTTAGGTTCCATATTTTCATGAATACTTCTTACTTTTAGAGAGTTGAAACATTAAGACTTCAAGTCTCGACGCATCAAACAACTCTATAATTGATCTTTAAAAGATCATGTTCATATGTGGCTAACATGATGTCAATCCACAAATTCTTGTATCTTAAATAAAACACAATCTAAATTTCATTCTTAGATTGTATAAAGTAAACCATATCCATATCCTTAAAAGAGACCTTGGTGTCATCTTGCCCAAATGTCCTCGCTTAATGCAAATTATTTTTGCAAAAGTAAGCATCTGACCGTAACATATTTCTATGGTCCTTGAAGAAGCATAGATCCTTGACCATGACAGTGCCATGGTCTTAATATTTTTCGAAGAAAAATGTCAAATTTTCCTTAGAGAATGTTCTTAACTTGAAAAGAACCATAGAGTCACGATCTTATTTAAATAAATTTTCCTTTTTGAATATGTCCTTTTAAGGAATAGAAATTTTTCTTGTTAGATAATCTTAAAATCCCTCTAGGAACTTGTCTTATTAAGTTTTTATGTTCTTACCCTCTCGAAGAAACTTGTCTTAAGGATTTAAAAAATCCCCATAGTGTTAAAAACTACAAATACCAAATCCCATAGTGTTCAAAGAACATCGCGTTAACTTGTTTCATTGTCTTAGCAGTTTTAAAAAAAAATTCCATATTCTTGCTCTTAAAATCCGCGAAATTTGTCTTAGCCGATTTAAAAACAAATCTTATAAGTGCTTGTTTTCTTAGCGGATTTATAAAAATATTCCCATAATGTTTGTTTCATGAGAGGATCAAACCTCAAAATCGTGAATTCCCATTCTTAATTCTTATTCAACCAAGATAAACTCCTAGTAGTAATGATTGTACTAGCCCATTGTATGGGTCCCATGACCTATTGATTATAAGGTGAATGATAAAAATCTATTCTATTCTATTCTATTCTATTCTATTCTATTCTATTCTATTCTATTCTATTCTATTCTATTCCTCAAGCAATATAAATTAGAAATTTAAATTTATCTTACGATTTGCCTTTCTTTTTGTTTCTTTTTATCTTCCTGAGATGGCTCGAGGACAACAAGCGCGGTGGCGTGACAGTTTACTGCTTGTAAGATCGGCTATGAAGCGTTTGGAAAGGAATCAAGAGCACACCAAATTCTTCCCTCGACCCGAGATGGTTCATGACGAGCAGGATTGGCCAGTTCTTGGTTTGGTTTTGATGCGGACATCGGGGAGCTAATTTCCTTCTTGGGACAAAAGAAACCGGTTGCATCAAATTGGGAGATGAAAACTCTGAGGTATTACCCGGGCGAGAAGATGATGCGGAAAGATAGTGCCACCCGATTGCATGGTCGGGTTATTTATTTCTTCTTATCTTCACGATCTTCCTTGATTAGGGTTTCGTATTCCTGTAGAGATGCGATTTCAGGAAGGTTCCGTTCAGCTCCGCTTTGCCTTATCGTCGTACCACTAGCCCAAAAGGTACCCATGGCTTTTATTCGCGAGGGTTAGGGTTGCAAAAAGCAGATTCTGAGAGTTCCTGAGATTCTTTGTTTTGTCATAGCATATCTTTTATCCGCGAGAGAAGAATCGGTTCTTAATTCGTCCTAAATGCCCTAAAGCCCGGTGAAGCATGTTTGTCCCAAAAAGCGCACGCTTCGCGAGAAGTTCACGATGCGATTCTTTCATATTTTTCCATAGAATAGAAAAATTCTCATCGATTCTTTTCGGGGCAGTTGAATTTTCTTGTTATTGTCCTCTTATTCTTATGTCTTTTCTTATAATTTCTTTAAAAGCTTCTTCTAGCGATTTTAGTGGATATGGCCAAATCTTCATATCAAGGGGCCACCTGAGAGTCATGGCGAAACTTAATATGCGCTTTCTCTTAGTTCTTTTAAAACAATTCCTTAAAATTTCTTGCGTTCCCTTTTTTTTTTTATTATTCTGTCAGAACATTAATTTTTTTTAGAAGAAAGCAAATGGAGCAAGATTTGCACCTTCTTTCAGTTCCTTCTTCTTCTTTGGTACACTTAGATCTTCATTGCTCGTGCAAAATGTAATGAACAAAAGGGAAGAGAAGAGGCAGCATCCATAAAAGTACCATTCCCTAAGCTTCATCTCTTATTCGAAGTTCACAAAATGTCTTACCAAAATTGGCCTTTGTCCATGTGAAAGACATGAACCAAAAGGCAAGTACAAAATCTTGTACAAATACATGTATAGCGATATATGTCTTTTGTCCTAAGGTTCACCACATACATAAAATCATTTGAAGTTTGAGAGCACGAAGTGATCAGATGATGGCCTCGTGGTCTACTAATGCTTTGTATGCTTTCACCTTCAATGGGTTGCTTTATAACTTCATAGTAACCTCTCAAGAAGGAAATTGTGAATACATGTAAATGCAAAGCTGACTCCTAGAAATGCGTGCTTCCATTCTGCACTCTGATGACTCCAGAAATACCTCCATTTCATCTTCAATTCCCAAATTTGGTAAATTTTCTCTTTCTCGGGAAAAGGAATCACCATCCATGGCAAGTCTTGGTACCTCCATCACCCAAGAGGTGATACGGGAAGTAAAGTCTCCTCTTTTAAATTTTTTACGAAATGAAACCACTTTTGCTTGCACTCTTTGATACAAAGAAGACATCCTCAAGATGTTCAAATCGTTATTACTCAGGGAGTCCACTAACACATCTAAAATTTTCCTTCCGGATGCTTGCATTCCTATGCTATAATTCTTGTCCTTATCATGTGATACGGGCTGCGGCATTTCGAGGGAAAGATGAAATTTGAGATGTGTAACATCAATAGTTCAATACGGTTGAAATTACACGGCCTTTCAAATCACGACTTTTATTTCCCTCTAAGTGTCAGCCATCCCACTAAACTTCCCATCGTGAGAATCACGTCTTCTACAAACTTCAAACAATACTTCAAAATTGTTGACCTTCCAACACCAAATTGTGTACTCACACGCAGCAAAGATGAACTTGTTGCGCCTATTCAATGCCCTACTTGCTACTGCACGTTGTTTCGCGGTCCACTGATGAGAATGTTTCTCAATCCTTGTGGTGGATTGTTTGCATCAAATGGGCTACATAATTACACAATACTGAAGCAAAATTTTGCATCCATTGAAATAATTAAATTTGATGATTTACATCTCCCAAGTCCACCTCATGTATCGGTGATGCCAAAAGAAATGCAAAGATCTAGGACGAATACCAACTGGTGAATTGATCAAGCCTTTGAACAAGCTCTGATATCAATAGGATGCTTGCACTCGCGCCCGAAAACAAAGGCAACATGGCAGCTTTGGAGGCGAGAGACCTAACTCTCCTCGATCTTTGTAACCTTCTATAGAATCTAGTGAACAGAGAGTGTCTTCTTCGTCTAATGTGTGCAAGAATTTCACATGCAATCAAAGCCAGCATTTGTTCGTCCTCCATCTCTGATATCAGCGAAGAAAATCGGGACTAGAGAAGCGTTTGCTCATCCTCCATCTCAATATTGATGAACGGTGAAGTAACCGGTTGCAAAAACCCCTTCAAAACTCTGTCCACCATCGACGAAAAATAGAACACATATGAACATCTCACCCTCGTGTACCGTTGTGTTGGTCTATGTGATGACATGGCAAAGTTAGATAATGGTTCATGTGACCCCTTGCCCAACCGGCAACCCAAAAAAGGAGCCATTTCTTCACGCAGCACCTCCAATTTTATTCAAGTCGAATACCATCCGCCCTTCTGTTTCCACCTCATTTTTTTTGAGTAATGCATGGAGCTATTGCATCTTGCCACGTGCCAGACCATTCGGGCTAGCTGCTGCCAGTATTTTCCTCGCTTTAAAGTAAAGGTAACAGGGCCGCAACAAAATGATCCCTTCCTCAGTGGTTGATCCTTCCATGACTCGGCGAAACGGTGCAGATCTCAGAAGGATGGTCTCCAACGTACCCTTATTTTCATCTCTAGTAAGGGGAAGATGCATTTTCATATTTGGGCGGCCCACTGTTTTGCTCTTATTTGGATATCAGAGTAATTATTTGGCTATGAGAGGCTTAAATCGATGGGTATGGTCGAAAACGGCTTCTATTCCTCGTTAAGACCCAGTGTTTTCAATCTGACGGATTTTGGAGCCGTGGGTGATGGAAAAACACTCAATACTGAGGCATTTGAGAGAGCTGTGGCTTATATAGCAGCTTTGGGTGATGGAGGAGGCGGGCAGCTCAATGTAGCTCCTGGTTTGTGGCTTACAGCACCATTTAATCTCACCAGTCATATGACCCTTTTCCTTGCTGAAGAATGCTGTTATTATGGCCGCCGAGGGTGAGGTATATTTCCAAATTTGGTTCTAGCTCGTTGAACAATTTCTGTTGCCTTCTCTTATTCTCAGTCCCTAGTTTGCTTGGTTGCTACCTTTGCAAAGCAAGGTATTCTCAAAAATTAATGGATTATTGGGATAAAGATCTTTGGCATCATGCCTCCCTGCCATCGTATGGACGAGGACGGGAGCTTCAAGGACCCTCGCTATGGGAGTCTGATCCATGGTCAACACCTTAAAGATGTTGTCATAACTGGTGAGCCATTTTAGCTTAATTTAGTTTAGGTTTTCCAGCATGCTTCAACAACCATGTCCTTTTAAGCCGGGTTATAATGGAACTATTGATGGACAAGGACAGACCTGGTGGGCAAGAGCTAAAAGGAAAGAACTGAATTACACACGAGGACGGCTGGTTCAATTCATGTGGTCGGAGGATATAGAGGTTTCTCATGTTACTCTTAGAAACTCTCCTTTCTGGACATTACATCCTTATGATTGTCAAAATGTTACCATACGGGGTGTAACTATATTAGCTCCATCTACTGCTCCAAATACCGATGGAATTGATCCTGGTATAAAATATTTTTCAATCTTTCACCTCCTTATGCTAGAATGCTAAAACATGCATTTGTACCATTTATCAGATTCTTGTAGGAACGTGCTTATAGAGAATTGCTATATTGATGTTGGCGACGATGCTGTGGCTATCAAGAGTGGTTGGGATCAGTATGGAATCAAATATGGGCAGCCTTCGCGAGATATTGTAGTTAGAAACAGCATCGTGCACTCCCCCATCAGGTCCCCTAGCCTCTTTTTACACTTGTATTTGTTCATGTGTTAGTTTGTAACTTGTAATAATCATGCAGTGCCGGAGTTTCCATAGGCAGCGAGATGTCTGGGGGGATCACAAATGTGTTAATTGAAAACATATATGTATGGAGTTCAAGGCGTGGAGTCAGGATTAAAACAACCCCTGGTAGAGGGGGCTATGTAACTCATGTGGTGTATAAAAATTTGACTTTGGAAAATGTAAGGGTTGGAATTGTCATCAAGACTGATTATGGTGATCACCCGGATGATGATTTTGACCCAACTGCTTCACCTGTGGTGGGCAATATTACTTTTGATGGTGTATATGGGCAGAATGTGCGAATACCAGCTAGAATATATGGCAGCAAGGAAGTTCCTGTTAGAAATCTAAGTATACGTGATATGAACATAGGCATTACCAGGAAGAAAAAGCATATATTTCAATGTTCGTTTTTGGAAGGTAGAGTTATAGGGAAAATTTTTCCCGAAGCCATGCCTTGAAGTTTACAAATGAACCAATGAGGATGGACAATTGGGTGCATCACCTTGAATGACAGGAATAGAAAAGAATAGATTCTGATGCAAGACTGCATTCCAAATGAAAGATCTCAACAGAACATGACCATACCAATTTGGCAGAATTACGAGGTCATTTTCCCTTCAAATCTTCTAGCCTATTTTTTGGCTTGAGAAAGAAGAGCATGTTGGCAGTGTAAACATAAAGATGCCATGCAAGCATTATTCTTTTGAAGAAGCATGCTTCGATAAACAATAACGGGGGGTGCCAAATGTCTGCTATAAGCGGGTAATGCAGCATTGAAGTTAACATTATGGCGAAGATAATTTTGGCGGTAGTCTGAAGCATCTGATATAGCATGGAGGTTTCTGCTGCATCTGATCCGGTGATTTGTTAGGTGTAATTTTAATAATGTTCAAATGGAATTTACATGTTATATGGTGGAATCGGTGCATGTCCTAACAAGCTTAATAGTAATAAGTTTTATGGTAACCGTCACCATCTTGAGTAAGATGATTGCTTAAGGTAGATTGAAATTACCAGCAATAAAATGAACAAGCTTTCGCGAAATTCCTATTCTTTACCTTCTGATATTAAGCTATATGTAATCCACAGCAATCTTTGACTGATACGGTATTGGCCCCTCACAAAAATAATCGAGGGCCTGACAGGTGGATATAGCAGGTTTTATTTACAGCACTTGGTGCAAGGAAGAACTAGAAATGTAGGCTGGTGTTTAAAGTTTGTAGCGTGAAGTTAAACAATATCCCCAACGTGGCCGGAATTAAGAATCCTTCAGATTGTTTAGTGTCAACCTCAACCAACATGACTGAAAACCCATCTCATGCAGCTGACGGCTAGGATGAAGCCAGTGTAAGCATTGATTTGATGTTTCTAGTTTTTGTTACCAAGTGTATCCCTTTTTCTGTTATAAATTGCGTTTCATTTGCAGCTATAAGAAGTTGCAAAATCAAATGGGGCGCCATTCGTGCTGTGACAAACAGAAACTCAGAAGGGTTTGTGGTCTCCTGATGAAGATGAAAAGCTCGTCCGTTTCATCACCAATTTTGGGCATAGATGTTGGAGCAAGCAGTGCCTAAACAAGCAGGTCTAAAGGATTTCAGCTCTGTCTCTTGCTCATTTCTCTGTCCTTTTTACACATCTAGTCTGTTGATCTTGTGTTTTAAAATTAGGACTTCAAAGATATTAGGAAGAGCTGCAGGTTGAGAATGGCTCAATTATCTGCGACCGATACCCAAAAACGTGGAAATTTCATGTGAGGAAGAAAAAAATCATCATCGATTTGCATGCTGTTTTTGGGCAACAGGCGAGACTCACATTGCCTTCTATGAGTTTGACTTCTTCGAGCTGTAAATTTTCGTTATTCAAATTCAAGATCTCTTAGGTGATAGTTCATGATTGGTTTGATTACCTGCTGTTTAGGGCAACAGGCAAGACTCATATTGTCTTCCATGATTTGATTTTCTCGAGCAATAGCTTTTCCATCATTCAAACTCAGATCTCTTAGATGATAGTTCATGATTGGTTTGATTACCCAATGTTTGTTTTGGCAGCGAATGGTCTCAGATTGTAACTTGTCTGCCAGGCAGAACTGACAATGAGATACTTCTGGAACTCTTGCATCAAGAAGCTCAAGAATCATGCCCTTGATCCAGCCAATCATAAAAGCAGTACAGGAGAATCCTATTCAAAAACAGGCACAATCAGAGGGACCCCAGCGTTATTTCATCTTGAAGGACACCATATCTGCTGAACAACTTACTCCATTACACCTTCAACTAGCTGTTGTGTGAAGATCCTCATTCCTTTGGAATTATTGTACTGGAACTGAGCTTAGACGGGAAAATTTTGAACCGATGAAGTATTTGGAAGACAACATTTTCACTTCTGATGAAGGAAACAACAAGGAAGCTTGGCAACTCAGTCAGGTTGGGTTGAAAAGACCAAGGAATTATTTCAGATTCCTGCATTTGGTGCAGCGGATTATGATATGAAATGGGCTGCTCCTCAGGCATCAATGTTCACAGAGTTGCACAGTATCAGTCGGATCTGACTATATTATATTTGCATAATAATGGTTCATAAAAGCGTAATAAACATAATAATGTAAATGTTGTTTATATTTGTAGCCATTAGTTGTGGGATGTTAAATCTGAAGCATACGTCACGACCATGACATAAGCAGCATCTTCCTATTTATCATATTAAATGAAATGATATTAAATGAAATGACTAGAAACTTCATTATTTGCTGAAGGCATTATATAATATCGGCATAAGCAATAGAGTTGACAGTTTGTTAAACCTGTTCCATGTAGCCTTTGCTGTCCAATTATACGTGTCTCTTATGCAAACCATGTTCCATGTGATTTTTAGCAAGAATTGAATTGAATTGACTTCTATCACACGCTCTTAAGACTCGTTCCAAGCATATGTATTTATACGTATTTATGTAAGAAGAAATTGTTAATAATCTAGAATACAGAAATACAGAACTGCATGTATTGCTCGGAGGAAAACCGGTTGGACAGGCCCCAACCGTAGGCATGAATATATAGCATACAAGATAGGCATGCGGCGGCAACGCCGCCGCATTAGTTAAGTGCTAAATGATTTTAATAGATTAGGTTTTAATATATCGTAGATTTGATAATGGTGTTGTTTGTGAAAGGAGGCATTTGCTTTTGTACATTGGTATATCTGTGTGGATAACGTTAGGAGCTAATGGTAGCTCATCAATTATATTTGTTTCTAGTAGTCTGCAAGCTGTATATTTCTATTCTTTTGTTGTGGTAGTTAAGTTTGTAGTGTGGTTTAATGGGCTTATTACTGTTGTACTTATTGATTTAACCATATAGTTAGAAAAAAGTAAACATCAAAGATGAACTTTAAAGTTCAGATCATTACATAACACAAATTTGCAAAATACATGTCCAGTGTATTTTCATCTTCGTGTATACTATCCGCATGTTAATCAAGAGCATTGTGGGTCATTGTTTTTATCAATAACGAAGTCATGTTGGGACAGAAGAAAAAGGTTTGGTATTATTCAGAATTAAGGCATAGCTCTGAATTTTGAATATAAACCGAAAAAAGAGCGTTTGTGGGTAGTTAGAAAGTATTAGCACAAAAATGGGATTTCTTTGCATGCTAAATTATTATAGCATTGAAAGTATTTATCTAAATTGATTTCAAAAGCGATGCTTACTTTGTGGTGAGAGAGATAATTAATGCGGCGTCGTATATTATAAGCGGAAAAGCGGTATATATGTACAATGAAATGATCACGAGGGATTAGGAATGAAAGTATATTTGGTATTAATACATACATACACTTTCGGTGGTCAGATCTATTAGACAACTTGGCAAATAATCACCCTTTGTTTTGTAAGTAATTGAAGTCCACTTGGAGGGATTGTATCTCGCGAAATGAATAAGGTATTTATGTTGCCCTTTTCAATTGGTAATGCGGTATGTTTCTTGCGGGGATTCACAATAAATAGAAATACTTAATATTATCATAAGTTGTTTTGTGTAATATTGTGCGGGAGGACTAACACGGTTTTCATCGTGCATAGTTGTTATTGATATGTCAAGGATTTGTTGTGCTTCTTGGTCAAATCACGTTAGCTCTTGACTACGCATTTGTGTCTATTAAATGACATGATAATATATATCACGGGAAGGAAGAAAGAGCGATGTTGTCGCATTATTAGTGGATGATATAAGTGAAATGGAAATACTGCGGTTGTCGTGTTTTATGTACGGTCATTGCACCAAAAACTATTGTCATGGTTGACTACCTTTTGTTGCATGTCATGCATGCACAGTACCACATGAATACGCTACGGTCGATCAAGCTAATGTGGCATTTGATGTTGGAAATGCGCGAGGCTATAATAAGGGTAATTAGACTGAAATAGTCGAGAAATAAAGTGGTCATGATTCAAGTACCTTATTTTACCGATTGTTGGTTGTATGATATGCGCTATGAATGTAAGTTGTGCAAAAAGGCTCGTAGGTTTTATTTATGTTTGTATGCAGTAAAAGCGGCTACGTATCCATGTATTTTGCATTTTTCCATGAGTGTTGTACCTATAGTAGAAGTGAGTTAATGAAAGAAGAATGTGTAAAATCGCAAAAGAGATGAAGAGAGGATAAGAAATAACCATGAGCATAGTTCGATGGCGGCCGAGGAATATGCGGATTTATTTGCATGGTCGGTATTTGTTGTTGATAAAGCAATACGGATTGAAAAGAAGATGCAATGATTAGCAAGAGTTATGTAAGGAAAGGACTAAACATGATATCGTAAATTAGTCAATTCATAAACCTTGGAAAGTATTATTTCGAGGTGGTACGATTGTTACACTATTAATTGCTTAATTGATTATTTGTAGCAATTGATTTCCGTCGTTTAAAGCGAGAGTTCATTCAAAGCGTCACATTGACTTTGTGCCGATTTTTCGAGAACTCTACATTAACATATGTATATTGAATTGAATATCTATCTAATGGTTTAAAATCTTTGCAATACCTTTGGTCTAGAAAGCATTGATATCACTTTCTTGGAATTAATTGATTGTCTAGTTTCTTACATGCGGTATTGTTGAAGAAACCGCGAAAACAATACCAATAACATCTGCGGTGGATGTAAAACAAAGATTAAGATATATAAATAGAAATAGAGAGTGGCTTAAAGGAAGAAAAGTATTTAAATCTACGTAAACAAAGAATCTTCACTTGTTGATGTATTCGCGACGGTTCTTGATTTAGATTGAAAGATTGTGATGCTACGCTTTGGAATCGAGTTTGACATGTAACTTCCTCACGGAATTCCTCAATGATTGGCCCGTATATTTAGTATCATTTATTGTCGTTGTTTATAGATATTGTAATACGTTTGCATGGCGCTAAAATTAAGCCCTCGGAAATGTAGTACATACGGTATTAAATAAAAGTTGTTGAAGTTGTATAAAATTACGCCCGATTGCTTTTGAACATTACCTTGTTAATTACGATGAAGATGAAAAGCTCGTCCGGTTCATCACCAATTTTGAGCATAGATGTTTGGAACAGCGTGCCTAAACAAGCGAGGTCTAAAATTGACTCTGTCTCGCTCATTTCTACGTCGCGCATCTGATACGTTGATCTTGTGTTTAAAATTAGGACTTCAAAGAAGATGGGAAGAGATCACGGGGTTGAATGGCTCAATTATCTACACGACCCGACTTAAAGCGTTAAAATTTCTCATGTGAGGAAGAAAAATCATCATCGATTTGCATCTTTACATTTTTGAACGGGTGAACTCATTGCCTTGCCCATGATTTGACTTCTTGGTATAAATTTTTAGTTATTCAAATTCAAGATCTCTTGGGTGATAGTTCATGATTGGTTTGATTACAGCGTTTTAGAGACGGGCAAGAGACTCATATTGTCTTCATGATTTGATTTTCGAGGCAATAACTTCCATCATTCAAACTCGGATCTCTTAGATGATAGTTCATGATTGGTTTGATTACCCAATGTTTGTTTTCAGCGGATGGTCTTAGATGTATGCACTTGAGGCGAGCCCGACAATGAGGTAAAATTTACGGAACTCTTGCATCAAGCTCAGAATCATGCCCTTGATCCGATGATCATAAAGCGTCTGGAATCCCTATTCAAAAGCTAGGCACAATCGAGGAGCACTTGACATTATTTCATCTTGAAGAGGGACACCATATACGCTGGTACAACTTCTCCATTACACCTTCCAACTAGGCTGTTGTGTGGCCAAGAAGATCCTCATTCCTTTGTAGATTATGTAGGCCCGAGCTTAGGCAGGGAAAATTTTTGAACCATTCAAGTATTTGGAAGACAACATTTTTCACTTCGATGGAAAGGGAAACAACGAGCTTGGCAGCTTCCGGTCAGTTGGGTTGAAAGACCCGAAGATTATTTCGATTCTTAGCGGATTATGATATGAAATGGGCTGCTCTGGGGCATCAATGTTCTTACGATAGTGTCCGTTGGGAGTTCTTATGCATGATGGCGTTATTGTGGTCCTAAACTTTTCTGAGGAGAGGAAAGGAGCCAGTCATGGTGCATAAGGTCGACTTACCGGGCTTCACGGTGGTTGATGCCAAAGATTACAGATCCTAAAAGCCCAGCACTTTTTCTCCTTAGGCGGAGATGCGTCGGGGGTGCCCTTTGAAACGTTTTGTTCACGATTGTGGCCGGAGAACCTTGTCTCCGGTGTTTTAGCTGCGGTGGAGGAGAGTGGTGGATGGGCTTAGGATGTAGGATGGTAGCCAGCGGTGTTAACGGTTAAAGCGATGACACTCCTCTTCTTAATTGGCGAAGAGAGGAATTTGGAATGTGAAGGGTTCTTCGGATACTTTCTCCTTGGCCTCGAGCATTCTTGAATTGAGGTAAATATGCTGCATTATGGACTGGTGACTCCGCCCTCCCCTTGTTTGGCTCTATTCCCTTGGAGTGCTTCCGGGTAATGTGTGTACTAAGGCGTTGGGTATTCCCTTTGGAGGGATGTTTCCATGGGGAAATTTATGGGATGAGATTTTCGAGGTTCGCGAGAAACACCTCAATTGGTGGAAAGGGTAACAAATTGTCCATAAAGCGGAGTAGGATCCACTATTGCCAAGAGTAATTACTTTGCAGCACTCATGTGTATCGACATCGCGATGTTATCTGAGGGTAAGATCTGAGGCTTTGGATAAGTTTGTTCGAAGAATTTGTGTGGGCGGTGATGATGAAGGTTGTTAAAGTGGCTTGGTGGAAGTGCCTCCACCAGGAGGATAAGAGTGGCAACCGTTGTTCTAGATTTGGCGCATAGTAAAGGTGTTGGTCTCAAGTTTGTTTTAGCGGAGCACTAGCGGGGATGGAACATCTTCTCTGATGCGTATTGTTATTCTGATCTCTTCGCCATTGTGTGGCGTTTGGGAGCGAATACGTGCATGTGGAGTTATACGGGCAGCGTTGTATAGTCTCAGGCCTTTCCATGCATCCCTTTTCTCCACCCGAGCGTTCTTGACTTGGGATCATGTGCTATTGCTCTTTAACTGAATGGGACCCATTATTACATGCACCGAGACGAGCCGTTGGAAGCGAACTCTTTGTGCTTTCCTGGAGATTGGTATTGGGGTGGTGACTAGCTTAGGTGGGAAGTTCTTTTCGAGCTCACTTTGCGCTGAGAGGCGTGTTGACTATCACAGGAGCATTGGCGGGGAGTATTAAACTATACATACCTACTCGTCGAAGAGATGATGGTGATGCGAGTTTGGAAGGTTCATCGGATGTTGTGTCTTCTTGTTTTGTCGCGGTCTTGTGCAGAGATGGCGGCTATTCATGACACTCGCCCCGCCAGGGCAAGTGGTCTGGCTTCGGAGTTCGATGGCTTCGGTTTGGGCGTGGACATGTGGGCTCGCTTCCTCCGCCGAAGGTTAGGGTGCTTACGGCGGGTAGTTACTGCCAGATTGTATCCGAGGGGTGAATGCCGAGTCGGTTAAGGCGGGTGTGAACCTCGCCCCTTGTTGTAAATTAAATGATGAGGCGTGGAAGCATTATCTAGTTTTATGCCACCCTCACTTGTAGGCTGCACGGGATTGGTGGGAGACTCACGTTTTGGATGAGATTATTTAATAGCGGTTCTTCGCTTCATGTATCTGATTGTAGCGGCTCTTCGCGTATAAATACATCTTGTCATTAACTTGGTTGTTAATGGCCCGGTTGGAAGCGGCGGTTATGGGCTAGGGGATTGACTGCCCGTACTCGATTCGACTTCGGTACCCATTCAACACCAGCTTTACGGTATTTCGGTTAGTAGGCGGAAGTTTGCCATTGTGGAAGTTCTTGGGTGTTGTAGATAGTGATGGTGGGTTTAATACGGCCGGTAGAGTTCGCGATTTTACGTAGTTTGTTGGTGAGTGTAGCAAACATCTAAGCACAGGCGAGTTGTCCAGCTTCCTCTCACTTGCTTTGTAACATTACCATTCTTTCAATATATTGATGACACAGTTCTTCAAATTTTTTTTTTGCTTATCTAGTAGTGTACGATGAGCACTCCAAAGCCTATCAAATGTTTGATCCTGAAAAAAGGAAAGTGGTTGTCAGCAGGAACATTACGTTTGATGAAGAAATAATGACTACTATGAATAAGAAATCTTACGCATGAACACTAAAATTACAAGGTTAAAACATGAATGCGGCCAATCAATCTCACTCAGATATTGGCAATGATCGACTTTGAAGTGCCAAAGAATTTTGATGAAGCCATGAGTGGCATAGATGCAAAAAAAGGTGGAAGAAGAGCTCAATGCATTCAAAGGAACTAAAATCTTTGAGTTAGCAGATTTACCTAAAGGAAGAAATGCAGTAGGATGCAAATGGATGTATATGATCAAACAAGGCACTGAACGGGATTTGATTAAACATAAAGCTAGGGCTTTTCCCAAAAACAATGGATTGACTATGAGGATACCTTTTCTCCCATAGTAAAAATGGCTAGCATTCGGATGCTCTTGGCTATGGCAAATGCCAAAGATCTAGAGGTGCATCACGTGGATGTCACCACTGCCTTTCTTAATGCCAAGTTAGAGGAGGATATTTATATGAAAGAGCCTTCTGGTTTTGAGCAAGGGAGAGACAAAGTATAGAAACTGAAAAGAGCAGTCTACGGGCTGAAACAATCACTCAGACAGTGGCATTTGTGCATGGACACATATTTAAAGGAACAAGGATTTATTAAGCTTAAAGATGATGGCAACATATACTTGTTCAAAGAGGGCTCAGATTTTTGCTACATTGCATTATATGTTGATGATAATGTTATGGTGAGCAGTATCTTGCGTATCCTTCAGAAGTTCAAGGATATTTTGAAAAACAGATTCAAGATGACTGATTTAGCGAAGCTTAAGAAATTTCTGGATATTGAAGTTTACAGGGACAGAAACAACAAAATCATGGGTCTTTTACAAGGTCAAAATATTGTGGGAATTCTAAACAGATTTAATATGGAAGATTGCAAAGCAGTCAGAACCCCAATGGTTCCTGGAAACAAGTTGTCAAAGGAACAATGCCTTCAAACAGAGAAAGGAAAAATTGCAGTTCAAGAGCTGTCCTATAGAGAGTTGATTGGGTGTTTACTATACTTGTCCAATTGCATCAGACTTGATATATCATTATGCAGTTAATATCTTAAGTAGATATTACATTAATTATGGAATAATGCACTGGCAAGCCGCTCAAAGAGTGATTAGATATCTAAAGGGAACTATAAATCATGGGATCTTGTTTGACTCAAACAATCTGAATTTAAGCTCATACTGTGACTTAGATTGGGGTGTTAACCCTGATGAAGTCTACATCAGAGTTTATTTTAACGTTGGGAGGAGGACCAATATCATGGAAATGCAAAAAGCAGAATGCAATAGCTCTCTCATCTGCAGAAGCAGAATATTCAGCCACAATTCTTGCAGTCAAAGAAATTGTATGGAGCAGAAGATTATTGAATGAGTTGGGTTGTGCCAAAAGGACCCTTTAATTTTGTAGTCTGATAGCACGAGTTGTATAGCCATGACGAAAAATCCCATAATGCATGAGAGGACTATTCATACTGAACTTGAAATGCATTTTATTAGAGACTTGGTGAACAGGAACATTATACAGGTTTAGTATGTGCATGCAGATCAACAGTTCGCAGACATTCTTAAAAAACCTTTGACAGAGTTAAAATTCAATCAGCTAAGAAATTTGATCATTTGCAAGGATTATAATATGAAGGGAGAGTGAAGGATTCCTGTTCATATTTTAAGATTACTTGCAGTTGATCTCCTTGTAATGATCTATGAGATACAAAGACAGGTTGAGACTATGTTAAAAAAAAGACAGTCACAATTTACAGGACATGCTTTAGCTCAGATGAAGAATAGAGTAACCTTGTTAGGGATGAACTTGGAAGTATTAAATGTTATCATGTTTAAAAGGTTAACCTATATGTGCCAATGGTTGAGGGGATTATTGGCGGTCAAGTGAACAAACGCCAAGTTTGAAGGTCAAACTTAGCATGGAGCGAAACCGTCGTGAAGAATGGGGTGCCGATTCCTGATGAATTGGTGCCGACTGAAAAATCTATAAGTAGGATTGCTTTTTTCTAAAAAAATATATAGGGATTTTTGGAGCGGATTCATCTTGGATGAATGAATGCCTGGGCTGTCGAAATTAATAAACTTTCAAATGCATTGCTACAGTGTTTTTTGCAGTACCATTTGAACAGTGTTTTCTTTCGAGACCATACTTTTAATTTGCATATAGGGAATATTCAAAATATTACAAGGTATTGTTGTTTGAAGTGCAAATTAATAGAGATTATTAAGTTGCTAGACATTTGATCTATATAATCCTATAAAGTGTCAAAAACATTGTCAAATTCACAAAATAATAGTATAGATTGTGTCATTTATTTATGTTGTCTTCTAGTAGAGTGCGCAATGTGAAAATATGACCAATTGTGAAATATTTCGGTGAGCAATTTTGCCAACAAATTACTCGATATAATGGTGCGGTAATTGGCAGGACAATGTTGATCCCCTACTTTATATATTGGAAATACTTGTTGACGGTGCATTGCATGGGAGAACCTTCATGTCGGGCTCTATTGAATAAACAAGCCAGAACTAGGGCAATTTAAGACCCAACCCACTTCAACAGTTCTACCTACAGGTCATTCAGATTAGTTGCCTTGCCATTTGAGAGTTGTTGCAAGATGTGAGTGGCATCTGCCTATGTTATGGTCATGAGGGATTAGCTTATGCTAACATAATATTCCAAACCATATTAGGATTATAGAACTGCATTAAACACTGGATCTACTAGTTTGAAGAGATGTTGTCAAGAGGCTGCATAAGTTCGTGCAATACTTTCCTGCAAAATATCTTGGAATGGCGGCCAAGAAGGTAAAACATTTTTTGTTGGTGTTCAATGTAATGTGCTTTCTTGCCTTTGAAGAAAGTTTTGTACTGCCTGATTGCTTGAAGGGATAGAATAGGATCAACTACCAATCTGAATTGTCATTTAGCTCTTTGCTCATCATCAAAACATTTGTTGCGAGACAAGATCGATGTGATGATGGCTTGTTGGTGCATCCTCCAAAACGTTGCTCTAAGTGTACTCAAAAAGACGATAATAAGCTTGGCGGATTGCTGCTCTAAATGCGGAAAGCTCCAAGACTCCCAATATCTCCTTCGTTGCAGCTAGGTATAATCCCTCGCTTTATCACAATCCAAACGAATTCGAGGCACACAAGAAGTGGACTAACTTGAGCTTTATTGGTTGTCAATCTATCATTACGAAGGGGGATTGATGATCGGAATCAAACTCTGCATCTCTACTCTGTGTGCCAACTTGTACATGTGTAAGGAGATGTAGATCTTCCTCGACCACGAGCACATAATCCACCATGCCGGATCCCCTACCTTGTGCTCCTAATGACAAGTGTATGAGGACGACGTTGGCCATTGTGCCAGGCAATTGCAAATAATCAAATCGAAAATATTGCACATATGAAGCAATTGCCTTTTAAAGCATGTGACAAGATGCCCTGCATCAGTTGATGTGCGTGGCCCAAGGCCCTCTGCAAGTTGGAGATGCAATATATTCGTGGACAATGAGTTGGACTTTCTCAATTGAGTTGTAGTTGTGCGTGATTGAAATGTCCTACTAGCATAACATGGTCCAAATGCTTGTGATGTTGAATTTCATCATATAGAGATTGATATATGGGTCCAATGTATCCACATTTGAAATGTAATAGAAGTTTGAGTCGGCATGTGGGAAATAATATGCTTCGATGAAAAGGGGATCTCCACATGTATCTTGCAACCCTAGCCACATATATATATTGATTGTGCCATGGCCTGGCTTGCTTGTACGCTCATTGAACAATGAATAGTGTTGATATCCTGCAGATCTATTATCCTCCAACTAGCATGTTCTCATCTTTCTGTAAGGAAAATGAAGTGCATATTTCTGCCTCTGGAGTTCAGCTGGCATGACACATGAGGATGACCTAACCCCCATAACAAGTCAACATTCATTAGTCAATGCCTTGAATTTCTAGCAACATTTATAGCCTACTAGAAGCTCAAAAGATATGGCTCAGTTGCAACCACCTTCATGGAAATAAGGTAAGGTAGTCGCCGTAAGGTTTATTCAAGTCAATGCAATGGAAAATGGGGTTAAGTTAATGTATAAGTTAAATGCAATTGAAGAGTTCAAGGATGGAGAGATAAATGGCGCGATCAGTTGAACCTCCATGGATGAGCTTAGGGAGAAATGAGCAAGTCTATTGGTTACCAGCTTCAATTTTATGTTAAACATAATGTTTTGGCATCTGTTTCTCAATTATAGTGTACCTTTGAGTATATAGCCAACTTAAATGTAAGTTTACTACAAGCAATTGATGTGATACGCCCTAAGGTTGGGAGTACTTTTATGTTCACGTCTATTATGGCCTCTAAAACGTTTGCCCTCTTTAAAGTTATTTTCCAATTTGTTTACCATTGCTACAGTAGAGCACTTCATAGGTAGGTATAGCCCAAGTTGAATTCAATCGTTACTACCACTCTAGGTACAACATATATTTCATCAACCATAACTTTTACTTTTGAAAGCTCCATCAAGTACAGATTAATTATGATGTCGAACATTTTTGATACATATATCTTTTATCTCAAATTGCACAATTTCTATGAGCTCTTTAATTTCGATGGTGTGCCATTTAGATTAAACCCTTTTCTTTTCTTTTTTGGTCCCCATACAATTATGCATATTGTAATTTTATTCAATGACAAACTCAACTACTCATGTCCATGGAGGGTCAATCAGGGCCTAAGATCACGTCGAAAGTTATAGTTCAGACAGGTGAATATTTAGGACAGATACTCCCATGCTCTCTCTTACATGTCCCACCCAACAATGTATTGGCGGGACATTTGTCCAACCGGTTTTCCTCTAATCTCTAATCAATACATTTAGTTTTGTATTTCTGTATTCTAGATTATTAACATGGTGTCGAGCCGGGGCGTGCTGAGCACTTCATAATATGGAGATGGATACCCGACACTAAAGGCAATGAGAAGGATGAACCTACACTGATGCGTAATGGGGAGTAGGCGTGGTCTATGTATGCCATTCCCATACCAATCCATCCAAAGAAGATCCGGATGCCTCTGCATGCATTCCGGATATGGTGCTGCTGGTGAAACCCATGGTGTTTAGAGACTGTGAAAATTCTTGCAGCCAAATATATGAAGCCCAAACAGATACATTCAAGATGCATGCTAGAGACTCCAGTTTATTGCTCAAGACTCCCATCCACGAAGAGAAACATTAGAGCAATTGTTCGGAGGTTTGTTGTGAATTGATGAAGGCGCTGGAGTTTGAAGAGTTGTCTAAAGTCTCTTGCCTTGATTCTTGTTGAATGCATGATCAAGGGAATGTTGAGGGTGAGTTGATCGATCATCACCATACATCACGGAGAGCTTTCGATCCAAGAATCACCATTAGTTATAGATGCCTGCGAGTTTGGATCGATACAGAGAGAGGCACATCCCGCTTCATATATATGTTATATATTCATGGCTACGGTTGGAATTACGTCAACTTGGGTTTTCCTGATCGATACATGCAATTTTGTATTTACGTATTCTGAATTATTAACAATTTCTTCGCTAGCGTGAAATACATATAAATACTTGTGCTTGGAGCGAGTCTTAAGGCGTGTGATGAAGTCAATTCAATTTAATTCTTGCTAAAATCACATGGAGCGATGGTTTGCAAAGGCTATATATTAGGCGTATGGTGGAGCATAAAGGCTATAGACGAGGTTTAACAAGCATCCAACTCTATTGCTTATCTTGGAGTATTATATAATGCCTTAAATGAAAATAGTAAGGTCATTTCATTTACTACGATAAACTAAGATGCTGCTTATGTCGATAGGTGGCACATTATGCTTGATTTAACATCCCCAATAATGTACAAATGTAAAACATTTATACTATTATGTTTTATTATGCTTTTGGGAACCATTGTGCAAATATAATATAGTCCGGATCTTAAGCTTTGGCAAAGTCAAACCCAAGATAGGCAACTCTGCTGACACATTCTCTGGCCCAATAAAGGGCCATCATAGCTCTGACAACATTAGTCAAATGTTCCTCCGAGGGAACAAACCCGGTACCTTACTAATGGAAGAAGTCAACCTGCCAGAGCTTCAACTTCACCTACGCCACGGGGCTTTTCATGGCAATCTTGTACAGGGGACAACAAGGAATGGGTCTCCAATGCGTGATAATGGTAGAACAGCCTTGGAATCAAGGAAATGCATCGCGTTATTCAAGATCTATCCATTTGAGAGAAGCTGGCGACAACTCAAGATACACTACGGTACAGGACGGGTGGGTGGGTTCGAAGACGTCACATACATGCCTAGCTAAATCTCTGGAGAAGCTCACGCTCCAAAGCTCTCCGCGCTAGTGGCGGGAAGCAAATAACCGCAGCCCCCAAAGGTGAAGAAGATGCGCGGGGATTTTATTTTTATTTTTGAGAAAAGGAAGGATTATAGTAATCATAACTTAAGTACATACAAAATAAGGCTGGAAGCATATCGAGGAAAATTAAATATAAATAAAAGCGACCAATTGTCCATTGGCAACTAGAAAATGCTGTCAAAAGCGGTATCATCTCACGACCATATGCGAGGATGGAGGGGCGAAGATTTGGGGAAAGTGGTAGAGGAAGCGGCGAGAACATGGGGCGAGGGGCTAAAGTTCATTAGAAATCAGGGATGGGAAGATCGAGGGGAAAAGGTGTGGCAGCATTAAGGGGCATTGAAAAACAAAGGGGGCCATCGATTAATCTCGACCGGGGAAATTCGGCGGCGATAGTTCACCAATGGGTACTGGATAATATCCAATAACACACCGGTACCGGCCTCACATCGCCTTTATGGTAATGTACATAGGCCTTAAGCAAGAAGCGTCTTCGACAAAGCTAGATTGTTGGCTCCAATGAACTTGTGGAGAATGTGTGCATTGTATGCTTCCTTCGGCAGAATTTGGTCGAAGCGTGCTTTCGGCGGCTTGGCGTCCACGAATGGTGGGTAGGGAGGAATATCATCGGTGCGTTGATCCCGAATACTGAACCACAGCGTTCAAAAAGTGCAATCAAAGGCATTCAAGTCAATGGAGAGTCGAGGAATGAATTGTAAGAATTTGACTTGAAGAATTTAAATTCACAACCAATCCATTATCAAACTTCTCAATTTAAAGGGCCTTATGAGCCATAGCACATCTAACCGAGTTCAAATTGGAAATTGAGCTCATCAATTAAAGGTCACACTTCACGTTTGCGAGCCACGTATTTCTATGTTTTCGGACAATCCGCGAGGGCTAATTGTAGGGCGTACAATTGACGTGGAATTACGAATTTGAAAAAGAATTGAGAAATCTTGGTTATGGAATCAATCCGGGGGATTTTAGGGCACGGTAGAGTCAACCATCTCAAAAATCCACGAGATCCTTTGGCAAGTGAAAATGTGTACCAGTTCATCATGATTGTTAACAAGAGCACTATGGGCCGATCTTAAAGTTTCTCTTGGAAATCATGTTAATTATTTTCGGGGATAGCATTATGCGGGATGAGCCAAAGAGAACATGTCTTAGGGCATAGGAATTCCAGCTAGAATGGAGAAATTTTCTTGAAATTCTTGGGAGATAAACTGAAGGGGCATGCTTCGCTTACGGGGGAAGACATGCATGGTAAATCTTGGAGTACTTTGTAGCTCCTCTTAACCTTGAAAACCAATTCGGGAGATTGACTCTCCCCTTGCCATCTTTGCCTAAGAAGGGGAGTAGGTGAGCACCACTTTCTTATAAATTGATCTATGAGAGTAGCACCCCCCTCAACTTTTCTTCTTGATCACTTCCCAAGGAATCAATTTTTCCTCATCATCAATGGGGTCTCGACATGCAAAATATTAGCCGAGTGCCCGATTTTGTAACATGTAGAGGTGACGGTTAATACCATAGTAGAGTGGGAGGAAGGGCCATCACCGGAGACAAAATATGGAGTATCTCTCAACCCCGAGATTGGACAATTTGTCATGAGTAAAGAGTTAGCGACCACTTTCTCCCATGCTTTAAGCATACTTCTAAGGAGAGGAAAGTATTAGGCTGCACATTTGAACTCATAGAAGCGGGGAATGCGGGAGCTGGTGCTTAAGGGAAGGACTTCCTAAGGGTTTACTTTTATTAATCGGAACCTAATAAAATCCATAGCGAGGAGATTGGAAACCCGAAATGGCTTTCCACACATTTTATTTAAACGCGGGCACGGAAATAAGGATTTACATCCTAGACCTCGACTTTTACTATGAGTCGGTGATCGAGGCGAGAAAGGTGTGTACCTTGCCAAATATACTCTTTAATACAACGCTCAATTTTGTTATAGGAAGCCTTGTCGGCAATCAAAGCGAGAAGAAATAGACATGGCTACTAGCAAGGAGGATTGGCTTGTCGAGAATCCTCGAGCGGAGAGCGGCGTACATACCTCGCAAATCGGCGGAATCCTCTAAAGTCCGGCCATCCGGTATCACCTACATATACTGTGTCCTCAAATTGTTGGGTTGAATCTCTTTTTAATATCTTGACTGACATGAAAAATAATATTATGTTAAATTTACGGTTTCATCATTGAAAGCACGTTAAAGCGATTGATGCGGCGGGGTAGTAGTATGGAGCAGCAACAATTTTGAGTAATTTAGGTTATGGTTGTCTAGCATGTTAAGCATAAAAAGAGAGGTTCAACAAGTTGATGATAGAGATATAGAAGTTTTTGATGAAAGAGATGGATTGGCCGGTTGATTATTCAATCTCTAACCGCAGGAGGTCTTTGTATCTTGGAATATGATCGATCAGCGAGACAAAGGAAGGTCTTGTATCACCGAAATCTGAAGTAGACGATAATGATAAGTAATATTCAAAGTTTATCCAATGTTTTATCACGATATTAATGTATCCAATACAAAAGGATATTGTGCGGACCAACATATACATGTTATTATTAAATCACAGCATTTCAAAAATACTTTTGCACCATTCTAAAGATATACAAATCTGCCTTGCATGATAGGAAGTGGGAAAGAAATATTCGCGGCCTTGGCGCGGCATCGCTCTTGTAGTTTTAACTAAGATTACGGAATTCGGGCTTATCACAATTAAACACTTTGTGTACATCGTCTTATTTATTAAAAGCGACAATATCTAGAAAAAGTACCTCAGTTCTTCACGGCATTATAGGTTTGCCCGACCAAGCGATTCGACCAAAACCATCGGTGCTCCAAGGTCAACAACAACACCATACTCAGTTACGCAGAAGTAATGGATTCGGAGATTCGATACCAAAGTCTTAACAACGACTTGTTAGGAGTAGAAAAATGTTTGCTAGGCCAAATGCATTATCTTTAAGATGCACAGTTGTCTAACAACCCTTTATATCCTGAATAGCTGATGGCGTGGTTGATATGGCGGAATAAGACCAACCTTATCCTTCCTCCTGCTTTACCTTGCGAAGATTAGAATGATAATTTAGTGGCATCTATTTGCGGTGGCGAGATAGATGAATAGATAGATAGTATTTTAACGTCCATACTAGAAGCGACATCCAACAAGACATACTAGCTGACCACACCACACTACATTGCTCGGTTAAGCCGCAGGCGACATCAACAAAGACATGTGACCACACACCACACACTACATTGCTTTCGGTTAGATTTTGCCCCAACCACTTTACATTCGTCACGTGGGTTTTGACACCGCGGTTGATGCGATTACAGGCGGTCTCGAACTTCAGAACCTATAGTTACAAAATTGGTGTGTGTTACCACTAGACTAAACACCCGAGGCGCAATATCATAAACTTACCATGAAGGATGCGCCAAAACGGTAACGGTGCGGCGGACGGGGAAAAGAAATGTAAGAGATCATTTTCAAAGACGGGAAAACTCAAATGCCGGTATAATCGAGTTGCATATTATTCATGGGTAGTCATATTACGAGCGGGGCACCATTGTTTGACCCCTCATTTATCCTATCGTTTTAGGTAGTTAGGAAATGTAAGTATGCTGATAAGGTAGCGGTGTGTATCTAAGAGAAACTACGATGGTTTGCGTTAGAAGTGAACCATACCTCTCTCAAAATACAAGAAATCCAAAGGTAAATGGAAAACCAAATGCCTCTGGCCCGGTGAATATTGTTGTGAGCATCTTTGCATTTTCTTCACAAATGCACAAATAGTAAACTTAGCATCTGCTCCTACGGTTGATATTTATACCTGGTTGAGACTTATAGGCATCCACGGGATGCATAAGAGTTTAAAGGCGGCGGAGCAATTGAGTAGCTAAATGACAAAAGTATGTAGGGAGGAGCTACGCACAACAATTTCAATTCGACAAACATGGAATAGCTAGGCTACAAAGAAGAAACAAATACCAAATTCTTTTTGCAAAATAATTAAAGGCATGGTCGAACCATGTAAACCATAGCCTTTCCCGGCATGGAAAATCTAGTCCTTTTGTGCTTCTATTGATGTTATAATATTCATTTTTCATCACCGTGACACTTGATGCGACTGCGTGAGGATCACCCGAAGATTTTTGTTATCTTTCAAGGAAGGCATAACTAGGGAATCCCTTTGGGTACCCTCCGCAGTTAGACTCTAATAACTTTCTGCCGGTGTATGCGGTGAGAATTGCTGTAATCACGATAGAGTTGTGGTGGCTTAGCGCGGAACATAGACTAGTCGGCTCTCTTGGGCAAGCAATTGGGCACCTCTCATCTCCCAATATCGCACCTTGGTAGCAACAAATTGAAGGGCACCATTCCTTCCACCATTGGTAGCCTTGGAGTTCACGGTTCTAGATATGTCATCAACCATCGGCGGGGATATATTCCTTCTTCTCTTGCCACTTGTTCATCTCTTGTAGAAATTGTTTAGACAATAACCATTTGGCCAGTCAGAAGTCCAGAGGCCTTTGGAAATCTCCTATTTGAAGGTTTATCCGTTAGTATGAAACGATCACGTCGGCTTCCTTGAGCAATTTTCCCTTCGTCCCATTTGGCTCAATGATAATCGGTTAACCCCGAGGTGAAATTCCTTGAGAGGTAGGAATTTGTGAACTTGAACACTCTAGACATGTCCTATAACAATCTTAATGGAAATATTCCCACTTCTTTTGGTAACTTGTCATCTCTCACAAACCTATGGTTAGGTAACAACCCTTTGCTCGGTGGTACAATTCAAAGGGAATTAGGAAAGGCTGAAGCATCTTCAGATCTTTTCTTTATATGGATCTAACAAATTGTGGGACCTCTTCCGACAAGCCGTGCAAGCGCACAAAGGCTGGAATGAATTGGACTCTTGCTAATGGAATGCCGGTTCGGGCCTTTCCTTACTTTCTTATCAAAGGCCTTATATGAGAACAATAGGATTGAGATAGCTATGATCAGCCGGAGACAGCGGTTCCCTTTAGAAATTTGGAATATGACACATCTTACGGATTTGAACATATACAAAATTATTGTGGCCTTCTTGGGTGGCTTAAGATTCTTGAAGGTGTTGGAAACATGAAATCCCTACGAGGTGCTAGAATTGGATGGTAATTCTTTTGCGGGGAATAAACATGCAGGAAAAGAGTTGAACTTAGCTGGCGGTATGGCGCGATGTAGTTCTTGTAAGTTGGAAGGTAATGTGCCTTCTTCTCTAGGAAAGCACGGCAATAAGCAAGCTTTACTTGGCAAATAACATGCTTAGTGGGGTAATCGGAGATCATGAAAGCAGAATTATTACCCGGCAAGGGACTTGTCGGTTTTAACCACCGAGAGATACTACAGTGGCTGAAAAGACAATCCTTATATACCATCTCACGGGCAAGTTTTGTGCATCTAGTGACAAAAAAGATTTTCATGGCAAATCCGCGATGAAGAATGGATTTACTTACATGATTCGCGCATGTCCGGAAACGCGAATCTTGGCGCATTTATAGCTAGTACCATGGCGGTGAGCAAGTAACATAGTGAACCGTAACATGGCTCCTATGTGATGAAAGAACCAAATGGCTCCGATCTTTGGAACTTCAAAACCATATTCACAGCCATTGCACAAACCAAGCAGTAGAAACTCTACTCACACCAAAATCATTAAAAACAAATTTGTTATAGTCGGCAAATAACCGACATGAAATCCATTAGGATTGGAAGAAAATATACCATCCGCTCCATGGCAATTAGAAATCCCAATAAAGATATCCACATGAATGCCACTTGTATTTGCATGCAATTTTCTCCATCGGCCTTTTCGACGGATAAGGAGTGGAAAAAATGATAATAGAATTATCTAAGATTTTGTATATCGACAAGTTTTCGGTACCAAAATACCTCAAATCATAGAAATCGCCCAAAAAATTCCAAAAAAGGTTTTTAGTCAGACCTGAAAATCCCAAATTAACAAGATTGGCTGATTGATAAAGGCATAAATATAGGGATTGTAGAGTGAATAGATATAAATCATCGTTGTTGTGATAGTATTAGCTGCTTTGTTACGCGTTAGAGGCGATCAAAATAGGTCGAGGAAACCTTCGTGCGGATCCTGAGCGGCGACACGGAACCCTTTCGACAACATCGACGAAGAGGGCAACCTTACGGAGGAAACTTCAGCAAAGCAAAGGTCAAGATAGTGCACATGGGAGCTCGACACAAAAATAGAGAGGAACCTACAGAAAGGATGATTGAGACATCAAGGATAGACACATGAGTTGCCAAGAAAAGCTATGCAACGTAATGGGCATCATGGCAGCACACTACGGATCACATTAAGGAGGAACATCTCTAGTCAAAGAAATTTTTTCAGAAGTGCCATATTACATTAGGGAAGGGTCCCACATCGGCGACCCAATAATCGCGGCTACACCACCAACAAGTAGATGACATCAATGGTTTCAAGGGAGATCCAGGGACATATCTTCCTGAGGAAGGGGGCAACTATCCACCGAAATCTGAGGCCCATAGTAGTATCAAATTTGGAGCTTCAAGCAAAAGTAACGACTAAGAGTTATAAGCCAGAGGATGGGATGCTTCGAGAATAGAATATAGCGAGACCACAATCAACTTCTTCCCGTCGATACGATGCCAGAACGTAGCTACATCAACCCGACAACTTTATCTCAAGACCATGACGACCCTCTACCTTAGAGATTGGAGATCAAACACCAACAAGACGAGGCACCATGAGGGACAAAATACTAGCATTATTAACTAATCAGTCATGATTATAGTCCCTGCACATGGATGCAAATAGACTTTTCTCAGGAAGAGAAGTTGCACAGTTACAAGTGCTAAAACACTCAACATTGTCATCAGCCTTATAATAGCAGCATGCGATCACCAAGGCAGAGAATTGAATCGACAAGGTCAACACAACAATATCAATTCATAGGTTAGAAGAATCATCCTCAAATCTCGTAACCTTCAAGGCAGGATAAGTCAACATGAAAGGATTTATGCGCACATGGCGAGGGCATTTCGATCGCCAAGCACCCCATCAGCATACCGCACCCCTAAGTTTTTGTAATTGATTGTGAAGTTTTAAAGGGAATCTTTTGCAGATCAAACCCTATGAAACCCTTCTACATTCAGCTCCAGCTCCGGTTTCAAAGCTCAGGCATTTATGAGGCCGATCATTCGCTCCATGATGGATGTAGAGGACCCTATGGAAGATCGCGAACCCAGAGACCTTTTGCGGTGTAATGATGAAATGCTTGTCCATAAAAGGTATGGTTCATTTTTTTTTCCGGTAATTTGACGCAACTCGTATCAGAAGGCCCTATGCCTTCTATAGGCGGCTGACTATGAAGATTGGACCTCACGAATTGGAGTTTCATATATGCAGGGTTTGCCAAATGAAGGTAGAGAATCCTTCATCACTAACTTGGGATGGCTGTCCCATGTCCAGTTACTTCTTGTTTGCACTAATCAATCAATAAGAATGAAAATAAAAATTATAGAAGTGAGACACAGCGAGATTCCATGGCTGACTGCGGGGATTTAGTGCATAAGGTTTACCAATTTGTATTGAAGAATAATGAAAGGCTGGAACTACGCTGCTAGGGGTTTTAGCGGCAGCACACTAAAGAACTCTTACTAACTCGATAGCTACAAGCGGTTAAGGCAAGATTTAGTGGGGGCTGGGTTACAAATCTCTACAAAGAGGCCAAGAAAAGGAACACAATTGAGGTTGAGGTTAAATAATCTAGCGGCTGCAGTTTGTACTTTGAAACTAACCAACATGGCTTCGCGGTCCCGAGGATAATGGAAACTTTAGAATGAACTTAAAAGCAAAGGGGAGATCTGCGAGATGGTTGAGACCAATAGAGAACTGGCGGTTATGATTGTATGGCACGACAACTCTGGCTAAGCGCATCAGCGGAAGCTAGAAATAAGTTCGCGAGTTTGAAGGAAGTATGCCAGAACCCGAGAGAATTGCATTGATTCGGGTTAGACAGAAGAGGATACCTATGGCCTTTCATTACTAAGCTGTTTTCTTTAGCGAGGAAAAAAAGATCTCTTTGATAATAGGTCTTTTCTACAAGGTATGATATTAGCAAAATTAAGTTGTCTCTTGAGATGACAAAAAGAATCATTAGAAGGCTTGGAGACAAGGATAAGCAACCTAAAACATTTAAAATCATTCTTTCGTGCATGAGTCACTAATTAGGCCCTCTTGGTATTTGGACAATTAGATGGGGCATCACAGTTGTTGGTTGCAAAGTGCATTTGCATTGTGGACATAAGTTCCACTTATTTTGTTTTCAAATATGCATTGAAAACATGCATTGCATAGTGTTGTGCAAAGAAGACACACTGTTGATTTATACCAAGAGTTAGGTGCCTTGAATTCAAACCGATTGATAGCGGGGAAAGATGAAAGTATGAAGGCTTCGATCAATGTCGGATGAGGAAGATGTAAATTTGTGAGCGTCAAACTCACTAAATTACAAGTGAAAAAAAGATTTACAAGGTCGATGAAACAAGCCATCAAAAAGTGAGTTTCATTTATTTCTTTGCTTGCTTTTTGAGTTCTTATTTCATATTAACTAGGAGCATGTATGTTGTGAAGATTAAGAGTGACCAGGAATTGGAGATTAATGAACGGTATATATTATTTGCATTTCTTGCATTTGAGGGTTCAATTCAAAGTAGATGGTCATAAAGCGATTTGATAGGTCTTGAAGGGATACAAAGTCGATGTTCCCACCAACAAGACAAAGTGGAAAGGAAAACACGAGATCAAGAAGCCATCAAAGATAACCAAGAAAAAGGCCTCATCATTGAAGAAGAGCGAGATTGCGAGGAAAAAACAAGGTAGATAGTTGGAGGGATCAAATAAGAATGTGGGATCGCAAAAAATAATAATGTTGGATCACGCTAAGAATGTTTACATTTATCTTGAAATTTGTTGGATCGCTGGAAAATGTAAAGCTCCATTTGCTAAAGATAAGAAGTAGATGCAACCATATGTGGGAATAAAGATGCAACCAGTCCGAGAAGAAGATCTTTGGAACTAACTTGGAGCATACATCTCCAATCAAGATGCGAGGTTGTATTAAAGAGAAGTTTGATGAAGTGGAGGCCACCACACACCGAATCCAAAGGTAAGATCGTGAGTTGTTTATTTGGTTCAAATAAATATTTTTTTTAAATGGTGTAATTTGGCGGCTACAAATTCCGTCAACAATAGTGAGGTCTTCAGTTCAACGGGGATTCTGAACCTTTGGTTCCCAGGGCATGCATTCTAATGCCTTCAATCGAGGCGAGGTTGTTGTTTTAGCGTGAGCTCAACTTCGTAGGTTTTGAGAAAATAGGTGTTCCCAAATGCTATATCATCAACGGCGAGCAGTGAATGAAGTTCAATCTCGGTAGCAAAACAAGATCTAAAATAGGCTGAAGAAGATTTTTGAAGCAGAGATGGCGATGACATTACTTTTACCATGGAATAATTTAGGGCTAAACTTAGCTATTTGGCGATTTTTAGCACATTTCAAAAATTGGCTAAAGTAAAATGGAAAAAATTGGAAAAAATAATTTAGCTTAACTTTTTGGGGACTGCCAACCTTGGGCCTCTTTGTAAATGTTAGAAATAAAGAGAGTGAAATTTTGTATTGTTTAGTTAAACCATAGAAACTTTTAGAATGAATTCGAGGCTAGTTTGGTATCATCATCCTAGTTCATATGAAATATATGGTTAATAGTTTAGTTCTAGCATTATGAGATCAATTTGAGTCCTTGACTTTGCTGGTTAGCATTACTTTAGAATGTTTTCTGAAAAATGACAAAATAAATTGGAATATGATGGCAGTTATAGTAATTTGGCTTAATATTTTATATTGGCCACACCATAGAAAGTTTTGGGGTGATGTTTGGGTTATTAGCTAAACGCTAGAAAGTATGAGAGGAAAAATGTGTAGAGTTTAGCTAAACCATAGAAAGCTTTGGGATTAATATTGAGCAAGTTTAGCTAAAGTCATTCTGGCTAATAAAAATATCGTTAGTAATTTATTCAACTGCACCGGTTGTTGGCATTAGATGAACCTGAGGCAATTTTTGTGGCGGTTTATCTGATAGCCCAAATTTTGTTACATCAACTACTTGTGTAAAAGACCACTATTATAAATCTGTTCTCTCTACTTGTTCTTGTCATGTAGTTTTTCCATTAAGTTCTACAGAGCTGCCAATACCAAAGAATCAGAATATTTAGAACAAATTTTCTACAGAATATTTAGAACAAAATAAGGTTGTTCTAAAGTTTGTAGAGTTTATTCTAAATATGGAGCATGATATGAACACTGTGAATGTGTGTAAATCATAGGGTCATTAGCATACTACTATCTTCATTGCAAAATATCACAGGTATATTGGCACATTAACTCAGTATGAAGTTGCTTTAACAACAAATAACAACACCCTAAACATGTCGAGCTTAAAAGTATAATAAGTTAGGCAATTAGATTGTTTGCTAAAGCAACATAACACATGGTACAAAAACTCTGCTACATAATTGCAAGCATATCTGCTTCAAAACTACTCTTCATAACTCAACTAGTAGCGGTGCTTGACGTTGTAGGTATTCGTTGAAGTTTGTAAATGTTTTATTGCAATAAAATGTGTGCGGTAAGCTTTTATTATTGGAATAAAAATATTCAAACATAGTTATAGTGCCCAGTCTTTGGCGGGTATTAGTACAATATACAAGGAATCTATAGAAACTAAAGGAGATATATCATCCCATAGAATTTCTTTGTAGACCCCATTTGGAGTGAACCTCCTTTTGTTTTTAGCGGTGCTCCTTGTCTTGGGTTTCTTGGCAGATGTATACCTTCCTCCGTGTGTAGTGCACCTTGAGAATCTGCGACATAGAGCTGGCGGGTGTGCAAATCTTGCGGAGTTGGTAGGTAGATGCCAGCGGGGTCATTAGTATCGCTTAGACTTTGTTTATAGTCATCGAGAATGCAAATTCATGCAGAGAACTACCAGCGAAGTGGAGGGAGGATATTATCACGATGGCTCAATGTTATCCTTGGTATGAGGACGCGTGTTCCTTTGTAGGTGCCGATGATTATCTACGCACCTATGATTCTTAGATGGCAGCTTTGATTACGAATTTGGGTGCCATTAGAGACCGACCTTTAGGACTCATGTTTCTGAGTAGGAGGATGATGGCACGAATCCTTGATGTGTAACTTATCGCGGTGGCATGCCGAAGAGTCGGTGGTTGATGAACTTCGGTTAAATCCCTTGTAGCATCTTAAGCATACGCAATGATGGCATCTATACTTGTTAATGCATTATGGAGTTGTCCATTCAACCTTGAAAGGACCTTATTGATTCGTATCTTCATTCTTTGGAGTCAAGATGGCCTTGTTACAATAGGTGCACATTGCCTCTATTATTTCCTTCTTAGAAGATCTTTGTCCGATCAAAATTAGTCTTCTACACCACTTTGCGCATTCTTCGAGGTATCTCAACCAAGTCGCTTGTCCGAGTCGACTCATTGTTCATCCGTTCCCCATTACCGGTCGTAGCAGCCAATTTGAGAAAGATTTGCTTTCGTCTTTCGACCATGTTTTTGTGTTAATAGCTTGTGGGTTTTGAAATTAATGCAATGGGTTTCTCTTGACTACGCAGAGATGATTTCTGTCTTTGTTGCAAAGCGATCCGCGAGGCAATTGTTGGCCGAATGCGCCGCCCGGTGAGGCATTATCATTCCCAAGCGATGCATCATCTTGGTATCTCCGTAGAACCATCGTGGCGGTGAGTGCTTGCGTATGTGTCATCCCATTTCATCCCATATCATGATGCTAGCGTTTCTAAGTACCTACGCTTGTTGGCTTATTAAGCCTTGATCGCGAGAGGTTACCTCTTATTGAGGGTTGAGTGGTAACGAGCGTCGAATGAACTGTTTGTGCTCCTTTCAATAGGAAATTTTGGCAGTACTGTGTCCAAACTCTTGATACAACACCCGCGCATCCTCTTGGTATGCGATCGTTGAAGAGGAATGTTTTGCACGTGCCTCTGAGCCATCCACATTGATACCTTGGTGTGATCTTTGGCTGATTGCATCGAGGATAATGTCGTATATTACAACTCCTATTGAGCTTGTACGTGGATTTTCTTGCCCTTCTTTCAACTCCTTTTACATGAAGGTGGGTTCATTTGGGGAGATTGCCTAGAATGTCTATCATTAGTTACGGCGGGTCAAGTTCTTTGTGTGCAGCCACTCATCTGAAAGATGTCGTCGGTATCAGCCCGATTGCATGGTTATAAGCACGCTCTGGTGGCATCTTCCGTTAGTGATCTTACATCGGTGTCCTTGAAGGGTCCATAGCCGCATTGGATCTTGTGGGTCATTGTATAGACAAATGAATCACAGATATGCTGGCGTATTTGCAAGCATTGGAAGATGCTTTCGCGTCTTAAAGCGTCTTCTCCACTTTCGTCGTCTTCAATGGCCGAGCTCTTTGGCTTGACTTCCTTGAAAGTCCGAACATAGTTTCCCGTGGCAGTGCGCATGTGTTCGAAGCTGGTTGCACCCTTGATATGTAGCAGCGAGACGGAGGTAATAAGCGCTCACCGTCCTTAGAGACTCCGCAGCACATCCGTGTGATGACTTGAACTTCCCCTCCGCTTTTCCGGGAGACGTCTAAGCGTGAATGTGTAATCTTGGGGATTTGGATAAGTGTATTCACGTCTTGGTGAGTCGTGCTGATGAGCTCTCCCGAGACCATCACCCGTTAACTTGATGTTAAGCTTTGCATCTGTAGTGCTTTCAGTAAGCATGCTTTCATAGCCTTCTGATAATAGAGCGGCTTGGTTGTTGTGAGTGTGAGCAGGTAGCACAGTATGCTGTGTGGGAGTTGCCATGCATCTTGTACCGTATAGCCTCCACATTGCTTCAATTGAGAGGCAGTATCTCGTGTCAAGGTGCTCCACCTCGTCCCAATTGAGTATGGGCGTGGATTCTATCAGGTTCTTGGTGACTGTGATGGATGCCGATCGTGCCCTTTATGGATGTATTATAGATATGCTGTATAGCGCTAAAACAACATTCTACATTGATATGTGCTTCATATTTTCAGCGATAGCAGTTGTGAGGGAACTATCCATACGGTATCAGCAGGCGTGTTGCCCCTCATGATGGCCCGTCCGTCTTACATACTTTCTGGGTAGCCATTTGTGATGACTTTGGTATTGTCCATTGAATGGCTGGAAATCCTTTGTGCATTCCTTCGTTGGATTGCCTTCCTTGGCTTGCATGCAAAGGAGCATTTGGGTTAGGGGCGCCGCATGGACCATGGACCATATGCTTGATAGCGATGTTTTGCAGTTGCAAGTTTACAGGCCGGGATCTAGGTAACATAATCTTGTCAATGGCATATTATTCGGATCTTGTCTTCTTGTTAAAGGAATCATGAGGGTAAGCGTTAATGGCAGAGCCTGAATTTCTGGAACTCTATACGTATCGTGTGCGCCTTCACCTTGCCCAAGATATCATTTTTCAAAGAGGTAGGTAGGAGAATGCTTTGAGTTTTGTGTGAAATACAGCGTCTGACCGTCTGGCCTATCATGTGGGTATTGTCCGAGCGTGATTGTATCTAATCTCTACCCAATTTGGGTTGGAATGATAAATGTTACAAAGAGGTCAGCTTTGCCAAATCTTGGATCAAGGCCATCGAATCTGTGGATTGTTGCATTGCTCTCGGGCTCCCATTGTGAAGAGGTAGGATGACCAACATAGAGTCTTAAACCTCTTTGCTTTCTGCCTAAGTGATCTATACTGATCCAATGAGGACCTTGGTATAACTCTACTTGCAACTTCCTTTTGATTTTGTTTGATCCAGGTTTGATTGTTTGTACCACTCTTGAGTACACATCAACAATGAATTCTTTGTGTTAAGCTTTACTGCGCATAAGCAATGGGTTTAATCTGCTCATATTGACCCGATAATTGTAGAATTAAAACATGATCCGTACTCTTGTTTGTTAGAAAGCGTCGATCTGATTGTTTACGCCTTCTTAATTCCTATGCTCCAGCCACAGTCGCAAAGGGAAAGAGAATGGGGTAAACTAAAGGATCAAAGATTTGGGTTTGTGATTGGAATCTTTACTTGAGGGCATGACCTTTCAGTGTATACAAATGTCCCTGCTCCGAATAGGTGGCTCTTATGCATTGACAAATATTCTGCAACTTCATTTGAGCATGCTTTAGTTGTATCTCTAAGTCCCGAGGTTTAGAAATATTGAGACATCCTGATGTACTTTCACGCCTCACGACGTTGTACTGTTCTTCTACGTGCATCATCATAGGAGGCGTGCAGGGGTTAGTGCGTAGCTCGACATCGATTCTTTGGTAGGTCACTATCGCAATTTACATTACGAGGATTTTGGGTTACGTGCTTCATGTGCATGAGTAGGCATCTAGAATGTAGAAGTGGGAGTATGTTCTTGAGGCTGGAATTATCGGCATGGTGATACTACCCTATAGTAGGTTTGTCCTTGGATCTTGAAACAATACGGTCATGTCGTTCAAATTGCTCGATGTTGGCGCCAAAGGAAAGCGAGAGCACTATTGTATACCCTAATGTGTTGGTGGAAGTTAGTGCTTTTTTAGGTCTTTGGTGGTTCAATAATCTCTGAATTAGATGGGGCATTGGTTGTAGAGTTCCAGTTTGGTTGTCCATCATAATGATTCGTACCATCGTCCTTGAGCGACAATGCACCGGTCTACGCATTCTATTAGATGGCCCGCAGTGGTGTCGTTCTTGTGTGACTTCAAGTGTCCTTGCTATTACGTATGCTTAGGTGGAATGGTCTCTGTTGGCGCTGATATTGTGCAAGTTAATCAAGTCTCTCTTGTACTCTTCTACACATTTCTGTATTAAGCCTTTGAACTCCTTTTAACGCTTATATTGGGGCGTCTTTGGCCAATCTTTATGATTGTTGTTCTTGTTTTGTGGTAGCTTATTTAATTTCCTTTTCTTGTAATACTCTCTTCGTTTTCAATCGAGCTTCACGCTCTGAGGTGTCTCTTGTGGCTAAACTGCTCTTTGTAATTAATTCTTGCACTGCCAAGCCTTCTTTCTCCGTTCCTCCGTCATTGCAAATTAGATGTCGAATGATGTGGGAGTTTCATAGTATTCTGCTCCTTCACAATTATTTTTATAGCTATTTAAAAAGGAAAAAGGCAAAAGGTATTGTTCCCTTTTTTGCCTTTTTAAAGGGAAAAAGGCAAAAATATTATTTCCCTTTTTACTTTTTAAAGGGAAAGGAGCAAAAATTATTGTTCCCTTTTTGCCTTTTAAACATAACTAAAAAGGATTTGTGTTTTTAATTATTAGCTAAAGGGAAAAGGCAAAGTGGTGTTTGACCTTTTGTTGGAGTACATACCCGCCTTTTTGTACCATAAAGGTGCAAAGTCCTAGAGATTAGTTGTGTGTTCCTTAAAGTCGTCCTAAACCCGGCGTGAGGATCATCTACACACAGCGAAAGAGGTAAAATACAAAAGAGGTTGGCGTTTAAAGGCAGCTTTCTTTGCCTTCTTGATGTAAAACATTTAAATTGGTTTAAGGGGTTGTTCTTGGTTTTCACGTTTGAGGAATCATTGTTGTCATGTGTTTCTCTTCTTGTCATTACTTCTTGTCATAATGTTTCTCTTGATAGTCTTTGCTTCGTTTAATACTCGAGAGGAAATGTAAGAGATTCACGTGACAATGTAATCAAAGATAAGGAAGTAATATTATGACAAACCAGAAATATTCCATGTGATCAAAGGCGAGGTGATGTTGGCAGTGCCAAAACCACGGGTGCCTTTACCTAATGTTCAATAACAATTTATCGATATAGCGGTATCATTACCACATTTGTAGGTTGAACCCTGATCAGCGTCCAAGATGGCAACTTCCACTAACCATCAACTTTGAGGCAATACAATAAGGATAAAAACTTACGTACAAGCTGAAAAGAAACGAAATAATGAAATAGACTTGAAGGACTATTTAAATATTCAATTTCTTTGTGGAAGTTCCTTTAGTTTGTTGTCTGCGGCTGCTCACGTCTTAATGACTCCATGCAAAAGAACCTTTGTTTTTATACGCAAGTTCAATTTCCCCACTTACCGGGCGACCTTATACTTTTATGGTCCCATTTTTTGTAAGATCAACAAATAGAACCTCACCTCACATAATGGATTGTCATTTGAAATCTACCAAGCGAGTTACTTTCTGAGATGCATACTCCGGATAGGTTCGCATCTTATTGGATACCAATTTTATACATGCCTTGGTAGCCTTGAGACTCTTTACTTCATCTGCACATTGATAGAACATAAGCTAATTATTTGCAACTTGCGAGAAGAGAACACCTTTAAGCTGACTGTATTTCTTTGGTGCGAGTCGCCACATCTGATGTTATCTTAGATTTTATGGTAGCACGCAAGTGATGATTGAGGAAGAAATCCAATAAAAAGTTAGCACCTTGAGCAAACTTTTACGAGGTGCTCAATGTCTCAAAAACACAAGCTGACCCAACAGCAAACAATATGAAAACTACACGATCATCGGCAAGGATGCCACACCGCACATTCTATTCTTTTCACACTTCTCCATCCCATGCAAGTGCAATTTTAAAAGCGACACATAATATTACAAAACTCAAACGTATTACGACCATTGTCAAAAAGAAACTAACATTTGCTTAAGAAGTGGAGCGACCATTAGAGCCTCCAGGACATGCTTCCTCTTTTCGTCTCTGAGGAGCATCCTACATTATTTCAACAATTTAATCAAAAACATATCAGCGTCTACGGACAAAGGCCACTAAACATAAATCATTATGCGGCGTACCTACACAATGGTGCGAAGGCTTTTATCCTCAACCATCCCATTGGGTGAGTTACCACCAAAAGGGGTGGTGGCCTATTTTTAAATCTAGTATGGACCTGGAAGGGTTCTTTCTCATGCTATCGCTTCATAATTATCCTCCTCCCTTTCCGCCTTTTGCCCTAATAGCGGTGTCAGGATATGGTTTGTGTTGGAGTTAAAATGTCTTTTCCATTGCCCTTAGGTGCATAACGGTAGGTGGTGTTGGTATTGAGGGACCTCAAAGCTAGATTGTTTCATTAGCATCCATTATACGTAACCATAAAATGAAGATTATGCATTGTAGGACGCCACCAACCCCACAACAAAACAAGCAGAAAAACAAGCGGAAAAACAAGCGGAGAGCTAGATAAAGGCTAAGACTTGCTGCGACTATAGCGTTTGCAAGTCCAAATTACTGGCGCCATATATTTAGGTTGGTCCGAGTCTAGCTCCATGTAAGTATGACATGCTTAGCGAGAGATATGCCAATAAGATGGGGTAAATGTGACCCCGGATGAATAGCGGATAAATGAATAGCTTCGAACTTCTTACATTACCTGCAGAAGAAATGTAAGTTTGGAATCACCAGTATGGAACATACCCTTTCCATTTGCAATATGCACTAATGCCATGATAACTTGCCATGGATAGGTTTATTATCAGTCATGTATTATTTGGGCTATAAAATGTGACATGCATACCAAATTATTAGAAAAGACTTGTTGATATTGTTTGCCTCTTTAAAGAGGATATACCTTGGGATGACCTTTTACTGTTCCCAACGACAAATGACAAAGAGAGCCACTTCATTAGCATACATTATGCCTTAACCACTCTGCTTAAGAAGAAAGTTTAATCATGGGTTGTGCCTAAAAGCTAACAAAACTCAAACATATAAACACATCTGGGCTTGTTTAGCACCATAGCTTCTTCACGGAGTAATGAGATGAAGCACATCTTCTAATAGGGTCCTCCATCATATCTACCTTTGGCAAAATCATGTTAAAGAAGCCTATTCACTACAATAAAGAAAAGTAAAGATTATGATGGAACACACTTCTTTAGAAGGATTACAGGGCACCGGATCGCACATGTCACATGAAGTAGATCATTACGAGAAGTAACTAAGGGACAAAACATAGCCAACAACCCAACTCTTCTAGCAAAGCCGTAACAAATGGACCATCGATCTTGCGGAATCGAAAACCACGGCATCTCATTATGTTAGGCGCCCGGAGGAGCCATGCGAGATCCATCGAAAACACAGTCGAAATGAAGTTTCAGCTAAATCTTTGCTTAAATTTACATGGTGATCGGCACGACCATTAGCCGAATAGACAAATCTCCGGCTATATCAGAGTAAAAAAGAAAACATCTTGGTCATGCCTAGCTTCAAAGGTCTTGCCTTTCGACTGTGGTTGTAATCGACTCTTACAAAGCTACCGGATATGCGCAAGAAGATTGATTAGAGCTCCATCTTTGTTCGATCAAGAAAGGCCTCAGTTCATATGAATAAGCTGCTCAATGTAGAGAGGTACACACCATTACACGTTGTAAATGTATAGGCATCTCATTACATTTGTTGGTGGCAAGACCATCTTGATCCGCTTCTCTCCGTCTTTGCAAGCCCTAAAAAGCGCCCTAAAAATCGTGAAATCGAAATTACTAGATGGGATCTCGACCCAACCAATCTGGATCCGAGAATACAATTTGAACTTCTTACATTACCTACTTGAAGAAATGTAAGTTTGGAATCACGATATGGAACATGTCTACTGCTTTCCATTTGCAATATACTAATGCCATGATAACACTGCATGGATAGGTTTATTATCGGAGAATGCATATTATTTGGGCTATAAATGCTGACATGCATACCCAAGTGTTAGAAGAGACTTGTTGATGTTGTTTTGCCTTTAAGAGGATCACCTTACGCACCCGGATGACCTTTTGCACATTTCCAGCGACAAATGACAAAGAAGACCACTTCATTAACGCCATTATACGTAACCACTCTAGCAGAAGAAAGTTTAATCATGGGTTGTTACCACAAAGCTAACAAAACTCAAACATATAACACATACGGAGCTTAGCTAAGCACCATAGCTTCTTCACGGAGTAGTGGATGAAGCACATCCTTCTAATAGGGTCCTCCATCATATCTACCTTTGTAAATGTGTTAAAGGCCTATTCACTACAATAAAGAAGAAAAGTAAAAGATTATGATGGAACACACTGCAGTTGGGGCACCGGATCAACTTTATGTCTGTAAAGAGTAGATCATTCACGAGGAAGTAACTAAAGGACAAAACACAGTAACAACCCAACTCTTCTAGCAAAGGCCATCGACAAATGGACCATCGATCTTCTTGGGAATCGGCAAGCATCATTGTGGGCGCCGGAGAGCCATGCGGAATCCCACAGCCGAAAAGCCTGGTGAAAATGAAGTTTCAGCTAAATCTTTGCTTGGGCGTAGTGGTCGGCACAGCCATTAAGCCGGGAATAGACAAATGTTATATCCGATAAAAAAGGAAAACATCTTGAATCATGCTAGCTTCAAAGTCTTTGCTTTCGACTGTGGTTCGTAATCGGCTCTTACAAAGCTACCTGGATATGCGCAAGAAGATTGATTAGGCTCCATCTTTAGTCGATCGAGAAAGCGACCTCGGTTCATGAATAAAAGGTGCTCCAATGTAGAAGGGTGCACACACCATTACGATTATGGAAATGTAGGCATCTCGTTACATTGAGGCGCCGGAGGCCATGCCGGATCCCGCACTTCTCTCCGTCTTGCAAAGCCCTAAAGCGCCCTAAAATCCCTGACCGTCAAATTATAAGATGGATCATTAACCAATCTGAAATTTGGATCCAAAAATTCTAATAAAACATTATAATAAAAGATATGTTACTCTATTCACTCCATCTTCCTCTTCTTTGTTTTGGAGGAACTTTTCGCTCCACAGATGAAGGATTTCTTTTCCAATGAGCTTTGTTTTCGTGTTGCACCTTTAGAATTCTTCTTTACGGCATACTTTTCCACGACATCATCAAATCCTTTTGTTTCTTTTCCTTCAAAGATGTAGTAGACTTACTACTTGCCGACATTCAGGATCGGTATTGGCAAACAATCTATTATGTGCTCATATGAGCCCAATGGCAGCTCATACATTAATAGTTCACCTACAATAGAGTAGTAACTCTTTTTCTTTTGTCGACAGAATGTAAATAGCAAGAAACATCGGCATGGCTCAATAACTCATGTCATTTTCACCAACAAACTTGTAATATTTACCGGTTAAGATAACTGTATGCAGATTTTGAACCCCATTAAATCTCTAAAAGCATTTTTTCAACATGTTTGGTTAGGTACACTTGATAATCTAAAACTCTACATTCTCTTCATTGTTTGCTTCGCGTTAGCGACAAATTATCACCACTTCACACGTACTTTCCTTTGGTTGTCACCTTCATGTTGCACGCGGGTGGCGAGTTGTGATTCTCATGATAAATCGCTGATTCTGAATATAGTAACCTCCCGTACTCTTTTATGCAGCATTTTATTCCATAAGCCTTCAACTTAACTACTGACAAGACAAACCTTTGTGAGCTACCATAGTGGATGTTGTTTTGACAAATTGGTCAGTAATTGTGTATCTTTTGTAGTTCCCTTGATGCTTATCATAGTCATAGCAATTTTTATACACTTCACAACCTCTAACCAAAGTGCTATAGACACCAAATTAGCATTTTTGACTTGAGCAAATTAGGTATTTAAGTCAAATAAAGAGGCATATGTGTTACGCCGGATGATGTTCTTATCTTGCAAGCCTCTCATGTCAAGAACTTGTTTAGCATCCTCCACATTACGGTAATGGCTATCCATCTTAGCATCTCACTTGTAGAAATATTCTTTTTACTGGCATTTTGCGCAATCATACTCGCCCACATGGGAAGCAAAAAGAAATTCAATAATCTGGCCTCCATTTTTCTCAAAAAACCTTCAAATACTAAAATGCTCCTAGAGACTTATTTAGTGCACAACCATCGGACCAAAAGACATGCTTTGAGTAAGTTATACTAGCCAAATAGTCGGCGTAGCCACGAAGACAATGCTAGACAAATGGAGAATCATGTTCTCGATCATGAGGACATGTAGAAATGAGTCTCCTTCACCGGTTTCATGATCGCCGATCTTAATATTTGGAACTTCCACATTCCTTGCGCCACCTATATTTGATATGAACTAGAATAGAACATTTGATCATTTACGCCGGTCTGATATTTGAATTTCTATTGAATGTTAAAAGTATAATTCTCTGCAGAAGTCAATCATAGGACAATAGTATCTACAAGAAAAGTTTGTAAGCACTCCTTGGTGATGTTCATCTTGCATAGTTATGAGGAATGAATTGTAATTCGTGTCTGCATACCATGAATTCATGTCTTTGATGCCTATATAAAACTTAAACAACATATTTATTATTGATAAGCTTTCCACCTTTTACACATCCTTCTTAAGTCTCTTTCACTTTGCAATATACACCTTAATTCTTTAACCGGCCAAAATTATGAGCGAAATGCTTTACTACAAAGATGCTATTCATCTTTGATTAGCAAACCTTAACGAAGAAATGCTAGAAAATTCAATATAGTCATAATCATTGACATGGTTCATTCACTCAATTAAGAACAACGATTGAAAGAAACAACACTTTTAAGATATGCGAGAATACCTTTTCAAAATTCTTTAATCCAATCTATTCAATTTACTTTCTGTTCCTTTGGACATTTTAAAGGAAAAGCAGCCCATAGTCCACCGCAATCCATGCAAACATTTGGCTTGTGCCAAAAAATATAGCATTATCCTTTCGACATACCATGGACCTCCACATATAAACACAGCATTGAAGTGTGCATATACTTCATGTTGGTCACAGGCCACGAGATAGCACATTTGCATCTGCTTGACTAGGCAGTAAATTTAGAATCTCTTCGTACCTTGTTGACTATTTGCCTTCACAATTCAACTGCATGTGGTAGATCGGCAACATGTCTCTCTTTTCTTTAACTCATCTCCACGAACTTTGGCTTCAAAGCCTCAAATAACCTTATTCCAACTTTTATATTTGGGTACCGTTTCAAACATTTATAGAACATTATGCGCATTGACAAACCCTAACTTGGATTTAGAACATGTTCAAATTGGCACTAACATAAACGTGTCTACATGATTCTTGAGGAAGTGGATTGCATACAAATTTATTAATGCTATCTTCTTGCCATAAAAGATTTCTTTATTAATCGATAACTTGTCGTTTATTAGGAGACACCCTTATCTCGAGATATCAAAAAGTTATAGACACCGCTCACGATCTGCATGGAAATTCTATCACTAGCTCTAAATCTTGAACATTGACCACCCGGTCCTCCAAAATCGTAATCTTTCTTTTTGTCAAGAAGCGGCATATATAGCCTTCCTTTTCAAATTCAATACTTGCCACAGCAATATAGTTGCTAGAAGAACTTGACCATCGTCATGGTTGATGATGTTTATGATTTATGTCTTTGCTTCTAGCACTTTTATTGATGTGATGTTTTAACTTACATTATCTACAACATGTTTGTAGACATTGAAAGCTTATTTCCAATCAATTTAAATTCGGGAAGATGTTCTATTGACACGGAAATAATGTCTAGATCTATCTTGAATGGAAATTCATACATCTGCGTGTTAATCGGTCCACAATTTGTTTGGCTACTTCTTGTTTTATGTCTAGTGCTCAAACTCTCTTTTGTATGTTTGTCTCTTTCCAAGGCCAATTTCTCCTCTCTCTCTTCACAGTCCTCTCTTGTCTTCTCTTTTGTCACTTGGATTCTCCACCTTAGTGTATTAGGGATACACAACAACATGTCTTGGTGCAAGAAGCCTTACAAGGTTTAGAATCAGGTTGTGTTTCCAACACTCTCAATTGGAGATGAGGCACTTCAAATGACGAGATCATACGGATCTCTAATGGAATTGAAGTTTACGTTTCAACATACAAATTGGCATGTGGATTTCTACATTGTAACCAAATAAACCTTTCTGACATCGATCTTGACCGGCAAATCTTGCTTCAAATTCTCACGCATATTTCTCAACAAGATCCATTGCCTCCAATCCAACAATCCATACATAAAGAAGACTTCATAATAATTGCCTACGAAACAAGAGCTACTGTTTCATTTCTTCAAAATTCAATTCCATAAAGCTCCACTAAGAGCGGGGAGATCTTGCTCCTACCAGCCGGATTGATGACATGGCAACAAATTCCCAAATGGAGGTAGAAAACTCAAATTTGTGAAATTTTGTGGAAGCATATAAAAACCTAATCTTGAATATAAAATTCAAAAATGCATATATAAAAAGGTAAAGCACCTCACAAGCACCCAGTGTCGCAGTAAAAAATAGTGTCCCCCAATAACGTGCGTGGACCCAAAGATTCTAGAGAGTGGAGAACAGTACCTTCAAGCCTTTGGGATGCGACACCGAGACCTTATGTTGTCCACTACATCATCAAGTCCACTAATATGGATACCTTTAATGAAGGAAGTCAACATTAACATTGAGGACGAGCAAAGCCAGAATATGTTCGACAAAAAAAGCAGGGCACATGAATCATTATACAACAACTCCAAGGAGATCAGATTTTTTTAACAAAATTGTGGATCATCGCCTTTCTACACCAATGACTAATGACTACACTAGTAGAGAACCTATCGGGTAGTTGAATATCTTAGAATTATGGGTGATAACATCCATGATGGGATTGAGACGAAATTTCGAGTAGATTTTTGTCATTTTTTTTAGAAAGGATGGACCCAAGAATTGAGCAAAGCTTCAAGGATCGGGAATAAATCATATGGAGTACTAAAACTATATACATTTGCTGACAGATATCCAGCATATTGGAACCCCTTCGTGAGCTTGATTCACTAAGCAGGATTCACTAATAGGTCAACCGTCGACCATGTATACGACGAGTACCTCCACAACATAAGGAATAATCCGACCAAATGAAGAGACGCAATATAGCAACATCTTAGATGGCATCAACTCAAAGGTGGGACTATTTCAAGAGGACAATAAGTAAGAAAGGGGGGGTCCTAGAGTATAGATTAGATCTAAAAACAAGAATAATTATTTAATTGCTAGTTTTGTATCCAAAGGAAATGTCATCTCGACAAAACCTTGTGGCCATAGGATTTACAAATTTTGTTGGAATGTGTTGCAAGGAATGAAGAGTATCTTAAATAATAATTGTATATGAAAGTGTTAAATTGTGATAAACTAAATGTTGTGATAATAGAAACTAATAAGTACCTTGTTTTTAGTAAAATTCTGAATTAAACAACTTATTTGATAAATGTAATGGCGTAATAATGATTAAAATATTACATAAGGTAGTAAATATTAAATGTAATATTATAGTATAGTATTGGTATATCATTATGCATCCAGGTTGATTACTTGGGGTTAGGGAAGAGTCCAAGGTGGGGGAGACCCAGCCCGCGTCTTGCCGGACAACATGTTTCAGATGAGAGAATGTGTGTTCCCGGTACGATTATCGCTCCGGGGCGTATAATGCACTTGCAAATCACCAGCATTACATCACCGGCCCGGCGTGTCGCCCAGCGTGTACTTGAGGAGCTAGTAGCCCTAGGGGCAACTTGCAAGGAGTGTGCATTTAGTAATGTGCACAAACCATGTGCGCATTCGCCCAGGTTACTTTTTGTTTTTTCCCATATTGACCTTTGTGCCGAAGTGGGCCTGCCACTTAGGTGCAGTGTGTGCACATTTTCCAATGTTCGATGAAAATAATGCACACATTTCCATGTGAGCACAATTAGGGTCGCTGCAACCATGGCATTTGGCTTCACCTAGCCCTTAAGACAAGTGGTTGTTTGAATTATCCCCTGGGGTGTTGGAAGCCCCTGTAACCCCTTGTCTATTTAAGTGGGAGAACCCTAACTTGCCCATTTTTTCGTTTCACAGGGTTTTAGAGAGCTCTGTTTGGCCCTTTAAAGGGTCAAAACCGCCTCGGTCTGATGCGAGAGAATTGCATCATTAGTTTTCCTTGATTAGAGCATCTCGGCGGGATGGTCGGGGCTTCGGTCGAGGAGGGAGAACTCAGGATCGGTGTTAGGCGATTTAATAGTCACAAACCTCATTTGTAGAATAAAGTGGGTTTGTCTCTGTAAATTGCCCATGTAACCCTCTAGATCTCTAGATGGCGATTCTAACTAAAGAACCTAACTCTATGATGTAGGTGGGTCTAGTTCTTTAGTTCTCACATCAGAAAGTACTGTGGATAGTGTCTCACGTGAACTCCTTGTATTCGGAGGGGTGGGGCTAAACTTTGTGGTTGATGCTCTAGAGTAGCCTCTCCCTAGCACCACTTTGTGAATTAGGCACAGTGTCTGAAGCCACACACAGTTGTGTGGTGAAGGGGGCGAGGCGGCTAGAAGGAGGGTTCATGTCGACTCTTGAGCGTCCTGGTGTGTAAAGCCTACAGGATGTTGCTGACTAAAGTGCATTGGCTCACCACTGAGTGGGTGAGGCATGGACTCGGCTACCCAAGTAGTGGTGTACACTTTTTCCGGGTGGGTTGGGTCGAGATACGGTGGGTGGCCCTCTAGTCTGGGTAGCATGTAGATCTCGGAGGGAGTGATCATGCCGGAGCTGGGGAGGGATGAAACCCGAATAGCCCTTTTGGCTTCCATGCCTCCGGCCGAGGAACTACAGTCGGTCTACTGTCTTCCAGCCTCCTGCAAAGGAGTATTGCACAGGAGGGCAGGATGAGTGGACAACCTAATGTTGCCTGCCAGTAAATCCATTGCCATCAGGTGTGCCAGTAATTTCACAGGGGGCAAGCAGTAAGTCATCCGCCTTGGTCGAGCCTTGGTGATCCTCGGGTTGGTTGGGGTTGGACGGTAATCGGCTTATGCTTATATTTATGCCGCGGCTTCGTGGAAACCACGAAGCGAAGGTGCAATGACCCCTTCACTCTTCCCACTGGAACCCGTCTGGGTTGCAGTGTCATGTATGAAAAGGAGCCCTGTATCGGCATGGAGCCGGTATGGGAAGAACTCTGTTTGTATACGGTGAGGTGCACCGTATGCAGTGAGGGGACGTCACACCTTGCACCACCTAGATGGCCCGGACATCTTTAAAACAAGACTCTTAAGTAGGCGATAATTATGGCAAGAGTAAGTGCTGAAAAGGAACAAGAGTTAAATTCGACATCGGCAACAGAGGTAGAAAAAGCAGAAGCATCGGCACTAGAGTTATGTACATCGGCAAGTATGACCTCCATAATAGACATAGAATATTAATGTCGGCTTGTACAATAATTGATTATCATAGAAAGAGATGTCTATCCACCGTAAAACCATGATCATGGTAAAGATATATTGGAATTATAATATATTCATATTTATAAATAGATCTTTTTTAGAATAAACACTCATTTAGGATATGTCTCTTTTGTACCATTTTGAAAAGTCACGTAATAAGAGAGAGATGATAGTTAGTATATCTTTGGGGCCTTCTTTCTCTTGGGTTTCTTTAATTGGTATCAGAGTTTAACACAAAAGATCACGAGGAGACTGACAGAAGTTTTGAGGAACAAGCTTCGGAAACAAAGATTGATGCGTTTCTGCCCATTCTCGAGAATTAATTTCATAATGGAATAATGAAAAAAGAAAGCATAAGAAATTTGAATAGACTTATAATAAAATTCCAATCTTGGAACAAGAAGAACTTTCAAATTTCTTTTGAAACTCATAAATTAAAAGCTTATCTTCAAAGCTAAATATACGATGCAGTACAGTGGTTCCATTAGATGCTAAAGACAAACCACGGTTGATTGTAATGTGCTCCCCATATCCTTTAGAAAAACTGACCCTCAAAAGAAACTCATTACCACTTCAGGGTGAGGGGCATCCTGAGACCTACCTAAGATGAGTCTGCAAGCCAGGTGCCAAAACTTCAGTTCCCTCTTGATCAGGCCTTGAGAATGTTAAAACTTGAAGATGGTAAACATGAGAACATGGAAAGCTCTAGGAGACTGTTTGGGCTGATGGATTTGGAGGAGGCGACTTCATTTGTCGGGGTTCTCAGAGGAAATGCTTCCAGCTTCGTGTGTAACTTCATACTACTCTTTCTTAACTTACCCGATTCACCAGTGAAGGGAGGCTGAAATGAAGCTGTGACTGATGAGGACTCTGATGAAGGCGAAGAGAAGGAGATAGACAAAAAATAAAAGGAATCAAACGACTTCTCTCGGAGGTTTAAAACAATTATACCACACTAAAAGATAAGAAATCTTATGTTCCTCACTCAACCATATAATGATTCAGAAATAACTTGATCCTCAGTTGATTTTAGTGAAGACAATATTTTCAAATACAACTTTGAAACTAAGCTTCGGAGAAAGGTCCTTTATTACCTCAAACTCATAAAAATGCCTTGTCATGGTGGTCACGCCATACCAAAATTTTGTCCAACAAGGCATAAGGTCATTTCTCAGCTGATTTCATTAAAAATTTGGAACTGTTTACTTTACCTTCTATTACTGTCTCATTGGGGACCGTTACGTTAAGCCAAGCGAAAGGGAGCATTTGGCACCACTGGTAGACACACATCGGGTGTTTTTGGAGACAGGATCTCACTGGGAAAACCCGAAGGCTGCATCAATTTTCTTTGGGGACTAAATAAATATGTAGAGAGAAGTTGAGAAATCTGGCTGAAGTCTTTTTAAGATTAAGATGACTTCGGCGAAGAGGCGATGTGAACTTCATACGATCTTGATCAAAAGATTGATACGATGAAATGCTTCAATTAGTTTTACTCTAATAATAAGGATCTCGCAGGGTTCTTTTTAAGAAGAATGGTAATAAACATGTCTTCGAAACGTAGTCGACAAAGGCAGAATGTGAGACTAAAAGGCTTGTGTGTTATATATGTGGAAAATGTTAACCACCTAGTGGTTAACAGTACTGTCACACATATTAGTGCATGCCACATGTTGAATGTCGATGGTGTGACCGACACTTGGCATCATTAAGGTTAACATAGTGTAGGGATTAGATTTAGTTAGATGTGCGGCTCAGTTTTAGGTCTACACTATATTAGGCGAACCTCTTCATTGTACTGGGGTTTCATCTCAAATTTGGAAGCCTCAAACAGCTCCGTTCATTCACTCATTTCATGCATATTTGTTTCCTTTTTGAATTTCTTCTTTTGTGATCATGAGCATGGCAGCGTAGCATCCGGCCCGGTCGGGCTGTGCAGAGTTGCATGCCAGAATCAAACTTTTTGATAGGCGCCGTTATCGGTTTTGCTCAAATTGATCACTTTCTTCACGCTTGTTGTTCGCTGTGTCTTGGCAATTCATTACGTTTTTAGCCCGACTTCTTGTATACTATTCTTCCCGCATTCAGGTTTCCATAGTTGCTTAACCAGTGGTTTGTATCACTTGGGGCGCTGTTTTCCCAGACGGTACGATGATTACGCGGTGATTCAATTTCATTTTAAATCGTTCTCCAGACCACGTTTTCGGTAAACCAGCAGGTTCGCAGTTCAGGAGTTTACGGGTAATTTGGCGGTACTCCTCTGCGCAAGATTTCAGAAAAATCAAAAGTTTGATCCTCTTTTATCTTCTCTGCTGAAAAATTGTCAAAAATATCATGATCTTTTCAATTATAATCCTCGTTTTATATAGGGTTTTATTGATTAGATTTTTTTGCACCGAATTCTCCCATCATTTCTTCTTGGTTTACAGTGGGAGATGACGGCTTTCATTAGCCCTTCGAATATGTTCCCCGAGTTGCGTTTGGTTTCCAGGGTTTTCATGCGCGATCTTCAAGGCGATTATTTTTGTCTCCACCAAGCTGCGCACATACCGCGAGTTCGAGAAGTTTTTGGAACCGCAATTCCGATTGAATTTTGGTGGTTAAAGCAACTACGATCGGGATTTTTCGTCATTTGGCCCTGGATTTTATTTCCACACGCCAGTGCCCGACTCCACCAGAATCTTCTGAAGTTGTTTTGACTCTATTCGATTTTCCGCCGGTCCAGGTTCGACATGGCAATATCGTGCGCAGTTTTGCGGCTTAACACGTAATGGCAG